>JACEFO010000866.1:0-266904 GCA_015342445.1 Digitaria exilis | reverse complement strand
TAAAGAATCTCGTCATCTGGACCTCTCGACGAACCGCCCATAGGCGGCGAGCATACCAACCCAAGCCATTGGGAATTGAGTTCTTTGGAGCAGATGCGAGCTCTTCGCCACCAAGCTCTCCGGGAAGTTATTCCGGTGGGGTTTGGAGCCTCAAGAAGCTCCGGTCACTGGCACATCTCCATGAACCAGCTCACTGGGGAGATACCGGAGGACATGTTCTTGCACCGAGGCTTTCGAGCGTGCACATGTACCAGAACAATCTGTCCGGTCGCTTGCCGGCGACGCTGGGGACGGCGCCAAGTCTGTCCGACCTGAGGATTTTCGCCAACCAGCTTTCTGGCCGTTGCCGCCGGAATTTGGAAGGAATTGCCCCCTCCAATTCCTGGACACGTCGGACAACCGACTGTCAGGTCCAATTCCGGCGACGCTTTGTGCTTCCGGGAATCTAACGCAGCTTATGCTTCTGGACAATGAGTTTGAAGGCGCCATTCCGGTGGAATTGGGGCAATGCTGGACACTGGTGAGGGTGCGGCTGTCGAGCAACAAGCTGTCTGGTCCGGTGCCCTCAGGATTCTGGGGATTGCCGGGTGTCTACCTGCTGGAGCTCTGTGGTAATGCATTGTCAGGGGACGATTAACCCTGCCATTGCTGGTGCAAGAACCTGTCCAAGCTGCTCCTACAGGACAACCGGTTCACTGGTGCTCTGCCTGCCGAGCTGGGGACATTGGCCAATCTGCAAGAGTTGAGGGCTGAAAACAATTGCTTCTCTGGGCCGCTGCCGCCGTGCCTCGGCAACCTTCCGTTACTTTTCAATCTTGATCTGAGCCACAATTCTTTCTCTGGAGAGATCCCGAGGGATTTTGGCAAGTTGAAGAAATTGTCACAGCTGTACCTTTCAGATAACCACCTCAGTGGGAATGTTCCTCCAGAGCTTGGGGAGATTATTGAGATGAATACGCTTGATTTGTCGAACAATGAGCTTTCCGGTCAGTTGCCAGCGCAGTTGCAGAATCTCAGGCTGACTCATTTCAACATTTCCTATAACAAGCTCTCGGGACTTTACCAGTTCTATTCAATGGATTACAGTACAAAGAAAGTTTCTTGGGGAACCCTGGCCTGTGCCATGGGTTCTGTCAGAGCTATGGCAAACCTGACTCCAAACGACATACCATTATCAAGTTGGTTGTCCCCATCTTCTTTGCCGCTGCGATCATCCTATTGATTGGTCTTGCTTGGTTCACTTACAAGTTCAGGAAGTACAAGATGAATGCTGCTGAATTGGATGATGGGAAGTCCAACTGGGTGCTCACATCCTACCACAGGGTGGATTTCAGTGAGAAGGACATCGTGAATAGCCTTGATGAGAACAATGTGATAGGCCAGGGTGGTGCGGGCAAGGTGTACAGGTTGTTGTCGGGCCTCAGGATGAGGCCATGGCTGTCAAGAAGCTCTGGCCTGTTGGTGTGGCAAGCAAAAAGATAGACACATTTGAGGCTGAGGTTGCCACACTAACCAAAGTTCGACACAGGAATATCGTAAAGCTTGCCTGCAGCATCACAAACACTGTCTGCAGGTTGCTTGTCTACGAGTACATGCCAAATGGTAGCCTGGGGATGTGCTTCACAGTGCAAAACGCAACATCTTGGATTGGCCAAAGAGGTATAAGATTGCTGTTAATGCAGCCGAAGGACTCTCCTACTTGCACCAGGACTGTAAGCCCCCAATCGTCCATCGAGATGTGAAGTCAAACAACATCCTGCTTGATGGTGAGTATGGTGCCAAGGTTGCTGATTTTGGTGTTGCAAAGACTATTGGGGATGGCCCGGCCACCATGTCCATGATTGCAGGATCTTGTGGATACATCGCACCTGGTGAGTTGCAGATGCCTAATTGTTGTTATGCATGTTTACATAAGTAGTTGTGGTGCTTCGCATCTTTTTACTTTGTACTTTACCAGAGTATCTTTTCATCGGTTGCTCTTTGTAGTATTTGAAATGTCTTCTACTAGTAAAGTGAAGCTACAGTTTAGAGCTAGCATAGATTGCATATAAGTTCTAACACCTGAGTGATCTTTTGCGCGTTGCAGAGTATGCTTACAGTCTCCGTGTGACTGAAAAGAGTGACATATATAGCTTTGGTGTGGTAATGTTGGAGCTTGTCACTGGTATGAAGCCAATGGCACTGGAGATTGGCGAGATGGACCTTGTGATGTGGGTGTCTACCAATATTGAGCAGAGCGGGCTAGAGTCTGTGCTGGATCAGACTCTCGCTGAGCAGTTCAAGGATGAGATGTGCAAGGTTCTGAAGATTGCACTGCTCTGTGTCTCGAACCTTCCAACCAGGCGCCCACCAATGAGGGCCGTGGTGAAAATGCTGCTGGACGTCAAGGAAGAGAACAAGCCGAAGCTGAAGGTGGAACCTCTGGCCACCTAACCTGGGGCAAACCCATCTGAAGAACAATAAATAAAAGAAGTGTTTGCTCTTCTCAGATAATGTACTCAATACCAATTGGAATTATATCTGATCCTGTTAAGCGCATTCCTGATAGCAGCTAGCTAGTTATGAAGCATTTGCAAATTGGTGATTGCCTAAGCTTGTAACTGTACTAGCCTTTTGCTCTGAATGAAAAGATCTGGTTGCTATCAGTCTGTCCCGTGTGGCAAAGATTTGGTGTTCATGACTAGCTAGTGCTATTGTGGTGGTCTACTTTCATCCTTTTGCACTTATTTTTTTCCAGACCTTTCCACCCAGTGCTGGTAAGATCCTTTGGAACATCTCGTGGAAATGCTACAGTGTTTAATGCATTAAATCTTCCTTTGATCTCAACCTGACGATAGAAAACACTATTTTTTCCAAACCAACAGTTTGTGTGTTTGGTGTGCAGTAGTTTCACTGGAGTTTTTTTTTTATTAAACATGCAACATATATCAAGTGCACCTGTGACAGTGATTGGATTTGAGCAGCACTGTTGGTCCCATTGCTTCTTTTGTCTGCTGCTTTTGTTTGCCCCCTTTATCCTCGCAAGCAGAAGAGCTACACTGAATCATAGTCAGATTTCATGGTTGCTGCAGTAGAAACTGGAGGAACTGAAGCTGCACAGTTCCTTCATACTCTTTTGCCCTGTATGTGGATCCAGAGTTCGCGGATTCCCCATCTACTCTCGAAATCATTGGGCCGTTGCTATACTGTGCCACTGTGGAACCACAATTAGAACCCGCACATGTCTGTTTGGCAGAGTAAATACGTAGAATCTCCAGTTATGCATTACTACAATTTATTTTTGTACTGACCATATATGAATTTATTAAAATCCAACTCCTCTATTCTTTTACGTACGACGACACGTGGTTCATTTATCATTCCGCGATAGAAACTTGCAGCAACAGCAATTTTTTTTATCAGTGGCAAGAACTTGATTGAAATACAGGTTCTGAAGACACGAGGAGCCCAACTGTCCATCAAATCCTTGGTAGGGAGTAGGGACAGTGTGCCTAGACAAATGGGTTGATCTTTGCGGCTTCCCATTGCATGAATTGACAGGATGGTGGCGTGCCCAGCTCTTGGGACTTTAGCTTTAGCTTCTTCTATGGTGCTACCTTCCCATTTTTTTTTGTGGTTGCAGATTCCATGGCTTTTCTGTTTTTCTTCCCTTGTGTTATTATCACCCTTTCGGTAACACCATCTACTATAAACAAGTGTATAGCCTAATAAAGGAGGAAACAATCGACTGCAAGCTCACACTTATATGATAATATGCTCCATTCATGATGTATAAATGGAAGAATATACAGATGGAGATAAAAAAAAGCTACGCTGAACTGCTAAACTTCAGGTATTCCTGAAAAAGTCAAAATTGATTCAATCATACCTGTTGCCCAGACAATCACTTATATCAGTGTAAATTTCAGGCAGGAGTGAGAACAGTATTCTGCAATGAACATTAGAATAGTAGAATGTAAGCGCATGATCTGCATGTACCCATTGAGATGACACTGATGGAAACCCCCATGATTGAAACTGGAGAATGGCATGCTTGTGGGCTCCATGAATCTCCTCTTGACGAAAGGCACCTCTACCCCACTAGGGTTCTAGGAGCTGCAATATTGGACTCCTCGGTCCTCAAGCAGCAAATAGGACGCAAGTGCCGGCGGAATCTTGTGATTACCAACCATGATGGCCAAAACCCAACACAATAGAAACAATAGAAAGGCAATAAAAGGAAGGCAACTTATGGTGTGAACTATAATAGGGGGTAAATGCAAGTGAGAAGAAAAGCAACTGTTGGAGCAACTGCTGCTTGGTTTTAGGACTCACTGAGGGAAAGTAGTGTTCTTTCCTTTTCCTGGCCTTTTGACATGGCCCGCTCTAGATGTGAACACATACAGTCATGAGTGTGGGAAATTGTCAAGGTAGTCATCATGCATGTTTTTTCTATTACTACCTATGTCCCAAAAAAATATAATTATTGGAATCGCGTGACGGTTAAAGCTAGCTCAAGTCTAACTAATTTAATTATGGAAATATATTATATAAATAACCTAATGATATCATGAATTTTAGTAATTTTTAAATAAATTTAATCAAAGTTCAAACAGTTTGTCTTCTTGAAAAACGAAAATTGCATTCGGGACGGAACGAGTATCTTCCAAGCAAAAATGATAATTTAAACTTCTCAAAATAGTTGGAAGCACACAAAAAAAGCTCTAGTAAAAAAATCCAAAGAATACTCATCCACATCCAGCACAAAATAATGTTGGCATACAAAATATGGTGCCGAAATTCTCAAATTCCATTCTCGGAGAAAATCCAGAAATTGGACGACTACTCATCAACTCTTACCTATTACCTGAAATTTTAGTATCGCGAGTTTGTATTTGGCACGTGATACATGCTTGATGCAGCTTTTATTTTTTTTTCAGCCAGTGATTGTGCTAATATCCTAGCATTAACATCACAGCTATTGCCAATTGTCGTAGCACACGCTACAACCGTGTCTTGGTTTTTTTTTTCTTATGTGTCTTTTGCACATGCCAATGTCTTTTGCACTTCTGGCTTGGCCCCTCCAAATGTGAACATTTCAAACCCACGAGGGTGTCTGAACATTATGGTCAATGTAGCTATGATGCATGCTTTTATTTGTTTATCTTCTATGGGACACTGACACTGCAAATCTCATAATCTAGCTGGCCAGAACACAATGTATCGTTCTGATGTGGTACGTACTACTCAGAAACCGTCATACAATACTGTTATACTGCTGCAACTCGCTGTGCACTAATTTTTAGCTCGTCAAATTTGTCAGAAACACTTAGCCCATAAAACCTCACTTAGGTGCACTGACAGAAACTTCAATGCAAAGTCTTTAGGCACTACTGGGCCGTGTATTCAGCTCTGCAGCCCAGTTCTAGTTGCGGAGTAATGTTGTACTGGGCTGGACCATCACCAAACGGCCCTTCCATAAGAAACTGAAACTACAAAAGTAAAATGATTATATTAAATTAGACATAGGTGATACGGACAACTTGTCTGGGTGGTGTAGTTGGTTATCACGTTAGTCTCACACACTAAAGGTCCCCAGTTCGAACCTGGGCTCAGACAAAATAAGTTTTTGTTTTTTGTGCTTTTCAGGAACAAATTTCGCCTTGCCTCCACATAATTCTTGTCTGTTGCCCAAACAGCATGAGACACACGTGACAAAACCAACGGGCAACGTGGCCCGTGACGAGAGACTTCACAATCGTCTCTCGTGTCCTGTAGTCCCATCCCAGGTCCCCAATTCCACACGCAGGCCTTGCAGCGAGCGTGCATTCACTGCATTCGCACTCAGATTCGGCTGGCAGATTTCCCGTGACCTGCCACTGCCCGCCGGTCACATCGTCGAGCCCAGCCGCTCGCCGATCCTCCTACACCCACGCCACCTCGCAGGCGGCAGCACCGTTGGTCCGTTCACCGCTCTCCCCAACCTTCCTGGCGCGCCGTTCGTGTCGCCCCGGCGCCAGCTGAGCTCTCTCGCCGCGCGTGGCCTTGCCAGTGCCGGGTGCCTTCGCCAGTTCGCCCACGCGGCGGCCGGCACCTCGCCAAATCCCACCAGCTGGAGCGACCGCGCCAGCAGGCAGGCAGCCAGCCAGCACCAGCACCACCGTGTGCGCCAGGGGGACGGACACCTGTAACAGTCCACCAGGAGGTTCCTTGTGTTGTGCCACCCACCTCGCAGCTACTACTCCTACCTTCCTTCCTTCGGCGAGAAAGCAAGAGATCCGCCACCAAGTCCGGAGAGCCGAGAGTCGATCGGGGGTTGCTCAATTTTGTAAGGCCATAGTGCGATCGTATCACGTCCGCTCGGCCTGGGGCACGTACGATCGGTCGCTCTCGGAAGATCGCCGGGGCCGTGCGCTGGTGCTCGCCGAGGGGTCGGTGCCGTGTGCAATGCCAAACAGCTGGGGCATTGGTGGCGTCGCGAGCTGGACGGGACCGCGGCGGAGTTTGGGAATTGCCGGGGGTGACAACGCAAGCGACGATCGGACTCGGCGCGGAAGGGCAGGGCAGGTGCAGCGAGCTCTTTCCACGTGGAGATTCGGAAATATCTCCGCCACCTGCCACCGAGTTTTAGCGGAAGTTTCTGATGTGAGTGTTCGCGCTCGCAAACGTGGAAACGCGACTACGCGGGGAGTATGGGATTAAAGAAAATATGTATGCGTGCACCTGTATTTCTTCTTTCCTAAAGATCTATTATGGGCGACGTGTGCTTGTAGTTTTCCTACGATGCTAAATTGTTAATGTTTAGTAGCATTCTATTGGATCTGAGAGGCGTATAGATCGGGTCTTCCTTCCTGGTGCTAATCAAGCCCCCTTTCAGTGCACAATTCCATCATCAGTGTGTTGTTCCCTATTCCAACACCCCACTCAACCTGAGAAATCCCAAATCAGGGTTGTAAATTTCAACCAAGCCAGGTTCTACGGGATTGCAAAGATATTTCTTTTCCAATCTGAACCGATTAACATTGACACAAGTAATGCTAATGTTTGCAGTCTGTCCCACATAGAGACCCATAAATTCATGGCTACTTTGTTTTGATTCGTTTTGTGCTAAGTTTTGGCTTAATTTCCCATCATCATTTCAGTCCGGTGGGATCCCCTCCCCCAATTGAAGATCTTGAAATTCTCGTTTTGATTCCAAATGGTACCCAGATCCAGTTCCGGTTACACCATAATAATTCCCTTCATCTAAAGCACTCCTCCGAACTTTGATTCAGGGAGAAGTATAGCAAAAAAATGATTTCAAAAAGAAAAAGAAGAGAGAACAATTAGTAGAATTACTACTACTCGTAGCTTGTTACTGCTACCACCACCCAAATCCATACCATTTTGTGCATCATCATCCTACTGTACTGTACTACGTACTACCACGGCGAAGCTAGTGCTTCTTCCGCCGGAGATCGACGACCACGACGGAGACGTTGTCGGCGCTGCGCCTGGCCAGTGCCAGCTTGGTGAGCAGCGCGGCGGCCTCGGCGCACCACTTCTCCCTTCCCCTGCGGAGGCACGCGCGCGCCACCTCGCAGGCGGCCTCGTTGCTCACCACGTCCCACAGCCCGTCGCTGGCGAGGATGAGGCACTCGTCGCCGTCGGCGAGGTCGGTCACCGACACCTCCGGCACCGACGACACGTACGGCTTGAGGTACCCGTCCCCGATGGCGCGGGACATGGCGAGGACGCCCAGCACGCGCGCCCCCTCCCAGAAGATGACGCGGCCGCCGGCGGACTCGATCCGCTCCTGCTCGTCGGGGCGGTCCGGCTTGTGGTCCGACGAGAGCGCCACCGGCGGCGCGCCGTCGCCGCGGCAGAGCACCGCGCGGGAGTCGCCGCAGTGGCCCACCACCACGCGGCGCTCCTCCACGACGGCCACCACCGCGGTGGACCCCACGTGGTCGCACTTGTGCGCGTCGCAGCGGCAGCTCGCGCTGGCGGCGGAGGCGGCGCGCCCGCCGGAGGAGGTCACCTCGGCGTCCATCCGCGCGAAGCACCGCTCCATCGCGGAGGTCCACGCCGCGGGCTCCCGCGGCGAGGAGGACGAGGCGTTGTCGCCGTCGCCGGCGACGAGCTCCTCGGCGAGCAGCTCGTGCATCCGGTCCCGGCACGCCTCGGCGACGTGCGAGCAGCCGTGGCCGTCGAACACCCCGTAGAAATCGCACCTCCCACCGGCGGCGCCATCAGCAGTATCACCAGCATCAGCAGGCGCGACGAACGCCTCGCGAACGGACACGGCGTCCTCCATCTCCCGCCGGCGGCCGGTCACCGAGGCGGCCCCGTGCTTCCGCGCCACAAGCAGCTCGCCCGCCTCGACACGGCGCTTCCTCGTGGCCGCCGCCGCCTCGGCCGTCGTCCCTGCCGCGGCCACCGCCGCGGGGGCGTGCTTCCACCTCCCGGCCTCCCCTGCCCGGCGTCGCCTCTCTGCACGCGCCCTCGCCCTCGCCTCCGCCTCCGGCCCAACCACCGCCGCCGCCGCGGGCGTCGCCGAGTCACAGCACACCTGCGCCATCGACATCAACCAGCTCCACCCCCCACCTCGAAGCTTCTTCCTTCCACGGTTCCTCCAATAAGAATTCACAGACGTTGAGAGTTGAGAGAGGGTCCCCCGGTGGCGGGCGCCCTTTTTAAAGCCCCCTCCTTCTCCGCCGCGCGGCGCGGCGGCAGAAAGGCGAAGGGGGCGCGTGGCGGGGCGCGCGCTCTCTGAGGCCGGAGGTGGCGCCCACCGCATCCGAGCCGTCCACGAGCCCCCGCACCGGAACGCCCCGCCCGACACGTCGCCGCCGCTGTTCAGCCCGGCCGCGACACGTGACGCATAAGCGCCCCGCCGCGCATCATTGACGCCTAATCTATTCGGGTCCGGTCTAATCCGTAGTAATCTAATCGCACCGCACCACCAGACCCGGACCGAACCCGACGCAACCGCTGGGTGGGTGGTGGTGGTGATTGCGACCGGCGATTGGGCCACGCGGGCGCTGTTTGACGCGACGGCCGGCGCACCGGATCGCGGTGGGGATCCGCCCCGCCCGAGCGCCGCGACATGTGTCCCTCGGCGCGGCGGCAGTATTTTCCTAATATTTAACACAACTGCTATCCCATGTTTTATGTTTTTTTCTTTGAACCTATCCCATGTTTTGTGTTGACGCCAGGATCAGTAACCGTGTCCAATCGGGCTTCTTGCGTCAAAGCGATAATTATTCTAGTACCAGCGCGCCACGTTTTACCTATGTGGTTTCTCTCTGAAGAATCGGATCCGGGTGCAATCTTGCCTTTCCTCATCATCATATTTCAATACTCGTATCTAAATCAATTATTTGTTGTGAGCATGTGTTTATAAGAGTTGATCTACATTATTAATTTTTTACAAGAATATAAAAATAAAAGTGTAGTCCCAACCCAGGATGTCTAGTGGAGAGATACACCACTTAATTGTTTGGGTATTTGGATTGAGGTGGATGTCTAGTCAAGGAGAATAGTTCTAGATTCAATCCCCTTCATTCCCCTCCGTTCCCCTTTATCCAAATGAGCCATACGTGGTTTATCCGAATAATGAAAAATAATATTCCATGCGGTTCATATAAATTCCTTTAGTGTGTAGTGTAGTATTATAAATTCATAAGTTTTGAGATATGTCATTATAATTTGTTTATGCATAACCATGCCATTACACTATAACGTGTACTATGCCTTTGATGCTTTTGGATCCGGTCCTTTATCTTTGCATTGCCCAAAAATTTTACTCAATAGACTTTAAAAACGTTGTGCCACCCAGAGTCCAACTGAATTACATATGTACTTTCTCCGTTTTAAATTATATTTCGTTTAACTTTTATTTCAAGTCTGACCACTTGTTTTTTAGAAAAACCTATGCAAAGCTTCGAATTTTTTTGTAATGAAATACTTTATTTATAATTTTACATCAAATATAACTTAAATTTGACTATGTTTAGAGGAATTTTTTTAATAAGACAACCGATCAAACTTAGAGTATAAAAGTCAAATGATCTGTAATTTGGAACGAAACATGTACTTAATATTTTTTCGATCATTAATTGTTGTGATGTGTAGCATTTGAAATTTGCACTATATGTTTGCTTTTCTTTTCATAGTTGTGCCTTGTGCGCTTGGACAAAACCTCGATTCATATAAATTGGAGTATCTATGCGGCATATAATTTGCGGTCCTCCAAGTTAGGTAGTGTCGGTGCCTGATTTGGTCACACCGACACTAACTAGTGATTGCGCTGCTAACCACTCGCTCTGATGGCAGATTTGCGGGATTGAACTCGAGACGCGAAGATTTATCCTGGTTCCGGCCGAGCGGCCGTACGTCCAGCAGAGGGCGTAGCATCGAATTTCGTGTTGCTCGTAGTAGGGGATTACAAGCAAGGTGGGAGAGGGGGGTGGGCTTCCAAGTCCCTGAGTCGGGGGTTGAAGGTGTTGTGTTCTTATGTGGTGAGTGTGCGTGAAGCGTCGAGTCCCTCTTGTTGCATGGGCGTCCTTCCCCTTTTATAGACCAAGGGTGAGGAAAGCCGTACACGTGTGATCATGGTGCTGACGTTTATAAAATGTACTGTGCCATCCATGTCGTGCACTATACAAGCGGGAATCACGCCTTCCAACTCTTGCTGACGGTATGGGAGTCACCATCGTTGACTTCTTGGTAGCTTGCCGTTGCTTCGAGGGTTGTTGCTCGAGGGTGGGGTGAGAGAGGCCGCGCCTTCCCTGCAACTCTTCGGGGGTCCTTCCTCGAGGCTTCGCGACGTACCCGGGACGAGACCGATCGTGGGGTTGTTGGCACAGTGGTA
This sequence comes from Digitaria exilis, assembly GCA_015342445.1. Lineage (NCBI taxonomy): Eukaryota > Viridiplantae > Streptophyta > Magnoliopsida > Poales > Poaceae > Digitaria > Digitaria exilis. Next base: position 256,070 of record JACEFO010000866.1, on the reverse strand, counting down.
CTATCTGACACCAACCCTGTCCGCACAGGACTTAGCACAGGGCCACAGTGTCTGGCTCAGTCGGAGGCGACCGGTGTCCCATCCGAGGTGTGGCGAAGTGGAGCGTGCGGTCGTGTCCCGCATTTAATGCCTTGCAGGGGCCTGGTACTGGAGTCTTCGAGGCTTGGCCGGCAGCCTCGACCGCGGAGGGGTCGAACGTGACAGAGACTCCCGTTCAAGGGTGGGGGCACCCTCGAACGAGACGGAGATTCCCGATGCAGTGGGGGCATCGCCGTGGTGGGCTCTTATCGGGCCGCCAAGCTTTGAGCTCGCTTATGTCGCTGATACAGCTTCCCTGTCGGGCTGTCTCGGGCCATCTTTGGGGTACCCTAAGTTTGGTACCCGACAGTAGCCCCCGAGCCCCCGAGGGTGTTGGTAATCAATCCCGCAGGGGCTTGTTCGTTTTTTGTGGGTTCTGAGGTACCGTGGGGGCGTGCTAGCGCACCCGCGGGTGTAGTCCCCGAGGCCGTGGGAGGGTGTTTGGCGCTCTCTCAGGGCCTTTATTTCTTGCTGTCGTTCCTCGAGGATAGTGTCCTTCGAGATTGGGTTCTTGTTCGAGGCAGCCTGAGGCCATCTCGAGGCCCCTTCTTATGTCCCTCGTGCTTTTGTCCGAGGGATCGAGGGGGAGGCGGACCATGCTACCCATGGTTTGGGGTCGAAACGCAGACGCCCGGATGAGCTGGTAACAGGAAATTCGAGTGGACGTCCATGCCCTGTTCGCTGAGGGTAGGCTCGTGGTCTTTGGACACACCCATGAAAGCTTTTCGCAAAAGCATGCTAGACGGGACTCGACCTCGTTCGATAGAGGTTGAGGGCTTGATGCTCCCCCTCGTGGGGTCCCTCGATCTAGGCACTTTCGCCTAGCCTCGAATACGCTCGACGAATCTCCCCGAGCGCACGGACTCGAGGCTCTCATTCGTGGGTACCGTCGAGCGTCCCTGACTCGGTCGATCCAGGGCTGTGACATCCCCGATGTTAAAACACAATCAAACAGAATTAAAAAGGTAACAATGGTGGTAGTACACGAAAATTTGATCAAAATTCAAATCAAATTCAAAACAAAGGCCATTTTGACACCCAAATGAAATCTCAAGAATTTTGTTCTAAACTTGAAAATCTCCAAAAACAAAAGTTGTTTGTCATCACAAATAAGGCCTAGTCACTGTTGGGAACTTTTTCAAATTTTGCAGTTAAGGCCCTTAAAAACTCGAAAAACCATGCTGAACGCCTATTTGAAAATGGCCTGTTTGAGCTTGAAAAATTTGAAATTTCAGGTTTATCCCAAAAAAAAAAGTTGTGTCCCATAACTCAAACTCCAACTTTTATTTTTGCACATTTGAATGTTCAGTTCAAATTTTTGGAGAAAATCAACAGTGAAAGGAGGAGCTCCACGGGGCGCCCGACGGTCGCCCTGGCGCGCCCTGACCCGGCCGCAGACCGGCCGCCACGTGGCCGGCGAGCGGCGAAGGCCTCGCCTGGCCGGCCACCCCGCGGCGGCGTCTTGCTTTTGTCCTCGTGCGGGCGTCTGGCTTGCCGTTCTATCACCTCGCGCGCTATAGCGCGCTGGCAGCCTCGCGCCGCGCTGAGCCGACCGCAGATGATTCCCTCCCACTACGTGCTAGGCCTCTCTGCGGCGTATCTCTCCTCGCTCACGGCACGGTCCGTGATGCCCAACCCCCTCCGTTCGCGCCGCCTAAGCTCGCAGGCGCACTCATGGCGACCCCGACGGCTCGAGCACGCGCACGCACGCCCACAATCGCCCCAACCAGATCTAGCTGCTCCTTTTGCTTCGCCAAGTGACCTCCGACCCTTGCCTTAGCTCGTACCCTAGCCATTCCTCTTCCTCCGCGCTCGCGCACCTCGTCTTCAACCTCCAGCCGCGAGAACCGAGCTCGAGCGTCGGAGCAAATTCGTCCCCGTCCCTCCACCATTCCCAAATTCCCCGCACACAGAGCTAGACCACTTCCTTAGCTTCCTTTTCCCCCACTCCTCTCGAGCTCCCCTCAACTCTCCGGCGAGAAATCGAGATTTCCCCCAAATCCCCATTTCCGGCCGCCGGAGCACCCCACGTCGAGCTACCCCTTCGAGCCATCCCCAACGCCAACCGAGCATCCCAACGTCTTCGCCAAGTCCCACTGGTGCTTACAAGCCCCTCCAACCCCGGTGAAAGCCACCGGCCTCGCCGGAGTTGAAGCCGCGGTGGCCGCACCGCCACTGCTCCGTCGCCGGCGACCTCCGAGCCTCCTCCGGCCTCCCAACCGCCACCATTCGACTCGTGGTGAGCTGCTCGTTCTTTTCCCCCACCTCTCCGACCTCCTCCCACCTTCGTTTGGCTGGCGCAACACCGTCGATGAGCCGAGGGCACATCTTCATCTTCTTCCTTTTTGCAGGGTTCCCAGTGAAAGAATCTAGGGGCCTATTTGTGAAGTTTCAAAAGTTTTAAGGGTCGCGGCGTAAAAAGATTCTTAAGGTTTAGATCATTTTCCCAAAATCTTGTAAAATCCACTAAAAATTTTACAAAACCCAGAAAAATGCACAAAAATACTCCCTGTACTCGTGAGGTTGTAAACTCCAATCTCATGTTAGCATGTATACACTTTTGGTGAACAGTTTTTGAATTAAAATTCAAACTTAGTTTTTAGAATCTTGTGCACCATTTCAAATCCTGAGCTCTCCTGGAGCTGAACTTTGGATATGTTGCTTGTGATGTCTTTAGACGCCTTGTGTCCAAAGGAGACCTATAAATATGGACTGTAGCTTCAGTTATGATTTAGTTTGTGATTCCTGTTCTAGTTTAGTCCTGCAATTATTAAAAATAATCCATGCAGCCAAAAATCACCATCTTTCACCAGAGGTCTAGGAACTTGTTATAACATGTGGTAAAAATGCTAAATCTAATTTTGACCCTGTTTAGGCTCCCAAATAAATAGATGTTAGATTTCGGATAGAAAATTATTAAGGGCTGTCCAATTATTATTTTTAGCCACCACTTGGTAAAAGTCGCTCTTTCACTCATGAGTAGCTCTGGTAAAGAAATCTCCTGTTTTGGAAGTAGTTTCAATTTTATATGAATTAATCTTGTTTTCTGGAACAACAACTTGTTCTTTTTTTAATAAATTCTGTGTAGCTCAGTTTTAGCTAAATTTTGGAGTGAGCCTAACTCTTATACTCCAGTAGCTGTCATAAAGTTTACGGATAAAAAGGATGCACAGAAACAGAGAAACAAAAATGAGAAGAAACTAGAGTAGAATTGAGTTTATAAAAAAAGAAACAGATCACTTTTGTTAATTGGAATAAATATGGAGCATGTGAAGTCTAAAATTCTAGAACTGCACACTTGCTTAAAAATAATATATTGAAATGTTGTATATGTGTACACACTCACCATCATTAAGATATAAAAGTTTCGACACACCTCCTCTAATTTTGGGAAGGAGAAAATAGTTCACTAGTATGTCTAGGTGAATATGGCCTTCAAGGTCTTGTTCTTAGATCACATAGGCAGTCGCATTAAAGTTGTGCATCTCATGTAGAAGGTGCTCTCGCTGACGGTACCTACAACCTCATCCCCGTCAACAAAGAGGAAGTCCCCGAGGGTGGTGCCAACGTCGTCGTGATCGACCCGGAGCCTGACAGTCAGCTAGCTCAAGAAGGCAAGCCCCGGAGCATAACCTAACATTTTAATTCGTGCAACTATGAATTTATTATGTTTGTGCATTTACGTTCTAGGTGTTGTATGAATACCCTAGTTGCATGATTCTAGTACCCATGACTTAAATATACTAGCATGATAGGATTGGTAGAGCAATGCCTTTAGGACCGTTACAAGTCGAGTGATTTCCTGTCACTCGCGAGATATAGGAGTTGCTTGTCATTACTTATGTTGGAATCATAAGGATGGACGGGCGGGATGGTATGTGTAGATCTCCCGTCCGTGTATGATAATTGGATTAAGGTCGAAACGTGTGGTTCTGTGTGTCAAGTTTTTGAACGTACCACACGCATGCCAACCTATGGGAACCGGTAAGCCCGGTACCAGATTGAAGCAGCTAGGACCGATAGCCATCTCTCCTTGGAAACATTTTGTTTCCCTTGCCGTACACATGTGGATATATGCGTGATGTCGTGAGTGAAGCGGTAAATCTTTATCCTAAGGGAATGGACCCGACGCCAAATTGTGGATCGATGGGAAAGGTTGGGAAGTGCTTGTACATTTTATAGCAAGCATTATCCGTGTGTGTTGGGTTTCCCCTGGCCAGGTAGCAAAATTCGGTTCGAACTGTCCGCTTCTCGCGGTTAATGAGACTGCTTGACCGCTGTGCTGCATTGAGTAATGAGTGGAACTTGAGGATGATGAACTTGTTGTATGTACTAAATTGTATTGCACCACTTGTATGCTTAGAGAGGATGCTAATCTAGAATGGTTAACACTACTAGAATTTGATGCTAAAATCGTGAAAATAAGGATCCACTCTTAGTAGCTTTTGGCAAACAAACCCACTAGCCAAAAGCCTCTCATGTCTAGATGTCAGTGATGTAGTTTTCACCCGACGGGTAAGCCTTGCTGAGTATTAGTATACTCAGCCTTACTTGTGGCTATTTATTTCAGGTACTGTTATGGATGTGGCAGTCGATTCCATCACGTGGCCTACCCAGGTTCCCCCTGGCTGGCTTGTTGAGTGGGTTCCGTCCTCTGCCGAGGATCGGGAGGAGTAGCACCATGGCCGGCTTCATCGTGGTGTTGCTACGTATCGTTGCTAGTTTTAATTTCCGCTGCAATGAACTCTCGCACTTTGATTTGAAATTCGAACTTGGTTTGTAATAACTTGATGATACTATTATGTAAGTTGAATTTGTGGAATGTTGTAATTTCTGGGACTCACCTTTGTGTGGGCGCGCGTGTTGTTTCGATCGTGAAAGTACGTGGTTAATCGGGTATAATCCAACGGCGCTCCAGCTTATTCCGGATTAAGTGCCTGACTGCTTGATTAGCGGTCCAGGGGTACTTAACTTGGAATAATTTCAGAGTGGTCCGCCACAGGGGCGCCTGTCGAATCCCCGATGGGCCAGGGCTCGAATCCCTGATCAGTAGAATGGTACCTCCTCCCTTCGAGGGGGAGGTCTCGGCCGTTCCCTCCACATGCGCCGCTCCGCGCGGGGTAATGATGGCAGACGCGGGAGTCGTGGCCGGCGTGGGGGGAAACGCCCGCGCCTTTTTAGGTAGAGCGCGGGACGTGGCCTGGGCGAAGTGACCGCACGACTGCGGCGCCTGGCATCCTCGATTACTGCAGGGCGGTTAATGCGTCCCGTGTCGTTACGCCTCCTGAAGTGGGCCCAGCTGTCAGCCTCGCTTCACAGCCGGAAACCTACCGCACCTCTCTCCACTCGGGGGTATAAATAGGGTGGTAGGGCGGCCGCCATGGGATACATCCCCATTGCCTTGTTTACTCCTCTTGTTCTTCTTCTTCTTCTTCTTCTTCTTCTTCTTCTTCTTCTTCTTCTTCTTCTTCTTCTTCTTCTTCTTCTTCTTCTTCTTCTTCTTCTTCTTCTTCTATCTGCCGCCATGGTTCAGCTTGTAGACCCCGCGTTGTGGAAGCCATCGACGGCCACCACACACTACTTGGAGAGACTTGTAGCGTCCAGGGTGCTACCTCCGAATGTCGACGGCAAGCCAGCGGTTTGGATCTCACCGGGGACAGACGCGGAACCCAACCCACCGGAGGGCTACGTCGTCAGCCTCGCGCACCTTCATGAACGGGGGTTCGGCGTGCCGCCGAGCCGCTTCCTGAGGACGTTGTGCTTCTACTACGAAGTAGTGCTGCACAACTTCTCCCCCAACGCGATCTCCTAGGCGGCGGTGTTTGCCGCTGTGTGCGAGGGATTCCTGGGCATTGAGCCCCATTGGGATTTATGGCGGCATCTTTTCCACGGCGAGCTCCATATGGAGAGTATTTCCAAGGGCTTCCGTCCCCCCTTCGTGCTGGCGGCCTAGTGCTCCTCGTACGGGAGTCGCGGAGGAACTTGTACATCCCTTGTTCCATGGTTACAAAAAACCAAGAATGGGACAAGGGATGGTTCTACCTCCGCAATGATGGCGATCGCCTCCCGGCTTATACCGGGAGGGTCTTGACGAAGAAGCTCGACGTCTGGGGCTATGGGATGTCGTCGCCGGATCAACAGCATAAGCTCGGTCCCTTGATCGAGGCCCTCCAGCGCCTCACAAGGCACGGCCTCACCGCCGGCGGCGTTATCGCAAACTTTCACCGGTGGCGGGTGCTTCCTCTCATGGAGAGGAGGCTCTTGCTGTCGGAGATGGTTCAAGGGGCCAACACCACGGGCGTGGTGATGGCGTAGGATCCATTGAGCGACGAGGTTGCGGTCCAACAGGCGCGCCGCGCCATCGATCGGATGTCGGGAAACCCATGGGTGGTGCCCATGAGGCCCGAGGACAAATACCTGAGCTTCGTAAACGTGTCCTTTTTTTACCTTCGTATTGTCTGGTCGTTGACTTTTGCTTGTTCTTGCCATTTGATGTTGTTGTTGACATTTTGCAGGGACTCTCCCATGGCCACACCTCCCAGCCTCCCCTTCCGGAAGACAGAGCGGCTAATTGTGCTCGCGCCGAACAGGCGAAGAAGAAAAAGGACCGGAAGGAGGAGAGGCAGAAACGGAAGGAGCGGAAGAGGAGGAAACTCGAGGAGAAGAACTGGGATCGGCGGAGGCAAGGCCTCCAGCCGCTCCCGACGCCGGAAAGCTCCCCGGGGCACGATGGCGAGGACTCCGACGACGGGGCTTCCACGGCGAGGTGCCTGTCCCCTCTCAAGGATCTTCCGATTCCGATGCCCCGCCATCGCGAGGTTGCTTTGGCGACCGTGGCGGGAGATGAGAGCTTAAGGCCCGTCATTTCTGTGGAGCCGCACGTGGATCCGTGTGTGGCACCCGATGTCATGGAGGTCGGCGCCCTTGAGGTTCCCGTGGAGCAGCCCGCCCTGCTCGTGCCGCCCTCCGGGGCTGTCAACGTGGTGCTCGACGTTGCAGACGACGGCGCCCTCAGGGATCCCGTGGAGCAGCAGCGCATGACCGGTGGGATGTCATTCAAGGCCGCCGATGTGGCGCTTGCAGATGACGGCACCCTCGGGAATCCCCCGGAGCAGCAGCGCGCGACCAGTGGGGAGCGTCGCGCCATGCTTGCCCTCAAGGATCCTTTGTGAGAACGGCGGATATCGACCGAGGCGGGTGAGGCCGCGCTCGAGGTTCATCGTGGTGGTGAGCCATGCGTGCGGCCTCCCATCATCGAGGGGTCTGTAGAGTGAAGAGACTCCCCATGCGGGGGTCGATGCTTCGGCGGGGGGCATGGCGGCTTCGAGTGCCTCTGCCCCGATTCCGACATGGAAACGAAAACTGCCCGTCGTTCGGTAAGTTTCTTAGTCGCTTGATCGTCCGTTGAGGCTCGATGTCTTAGTTTGTTTTTTTGCTTATTTGTCTTCTTCTTGCGTAGTCGATCCGGCGCGCGGGTTTCCCTTTCTCTTGCCCCGACCAAGGCTCTCAAGATTGGGGCAAGTTCGTCGGGCCCACTCATCCTCACAGCTTCTGGGCCCTACAAACGAGGCGGTGTAGGACTTTGTTGCCTTCTTCGACGCCAAAGGGGCGCTGGAGGACGAGCGACGGCCACACGAGGAACCACCTCGCCTTCTCGAGGGGGTGGAGTCCAGGCCCTTGGAGGAGGCGTTGCGGCTCCTCGAGGGGGGCATCGAGATGCACCGTGAGCCTAGCCCGGCTCGCGGCGGTGAAGCCCCAGCTGTGGGGATGACTCGAGGAGATGAGGCGCCACCCCCGCCGCAGGAGGGCGCACCGGTCGTGGACTTGGCGTGTTCCAACGACACGCCGTCCACTTCGCGCTGGGAGACCGACGCCGTGCCGGCCGTCCCACGCGAGGATACGGCGGCCCGTGCCCTTGGTGGTGAGGCCATCTTGGCTGGCGGAGGTGGGTTTCCCCTACTGTCGGAGTTGGCGGAGGCCTTCCAAGCGCGAGTCCCTGTGCTGCTGGAGCGCGAGGGCGGCAAGGCGGTGCCGCTAACTCTGTCTATGCTTGGTGTAGGTTGGGTGGCAGGCGAGTTTGGCGGGAGGTGTGCTCGTGTCGACGAGCACGGGGTTCCCATCCATTGGCAATCGTATGCCGAGCTCCCCCAGCCGTTTGTTCGTGACGCCGTGGCGGAAGAGCGGCTGTGGGACGTTCAGTTGACGCATGGCCGGGGGGTTGTCCAGGCGTTGAACGACACCCTCCGTCTTCATCAAGACGTTGGCAAGATTCAGCAGGTTTGCCCCGCTTTCTCTTGTTAATTCTCCTTAGCTTTTAGCTTGCTTCTGATATGGCAAACATCTCTCCTTCCCCTTTCGTGCACAGGAGTTCCGCAAGGAGGCGTACATGAAGAATGATCAAATCGCTGCCTTGCTTGCGGATATGCGCACCTTGGAGGGGAAAGTGGAGGTTCGAGACCACCAGCTGGCCGACCTTGCGGCGACTCCGGACCACGCGCTCGACGAAAGTCGGGGGAAGGGTGAGGTCATCGCCTGCTTGGACGATTCGATTCGAACCCTGCACGACGAGCTTGCCACCGCCAACACCTGGTTGGGGTGTGTGCGCGTCACGCGCATGGCTGCTGAGTCGTCGCTGGAGCAGGAGAGGTGCCTGCTGGTGGAGGCTCGAGACTAACTCGAGCAGGAGCAGTCGGCTCGAGAGGCGTCCGAGTCTCGGTCCCGGGAGAAGGAGGCAGCACTTCCCAGAAGGAGATCGAGGGTGGGTTCATTCGCCCATGCCTGGTCCCTTGTTTTCAACTTTGTCCCTTCTTTTTCTGATCCTTTTGTTGGTGCAGAGGTGAGGCAGGCGCTCAAGGCTGAGGCGGAGTCGAGGGAGGCTTTGCAGGTGGCTCACGCGGCGACCCAGCGCAAGCTTGATGACCTGGAGCGGGCTGCCTTGGCTGCCTACAACGAGATTGCTGGAGCCAACGCGTAGCCCGACAGCTCCCTTGCTAGTCGTCTCCGAGCGCTTGGGGGGCATGTCACCTCGCGCGTGAAGGACGCCCTCCTTGTGGGCATCCGGAAGGCGCTTGGAGTAGTGATGACCCACTACCAAGTAGACCTCTCAAAGCTCACCGCTGGGTACATTGTCACAGATGACCTCAACGACAAAGAGGCAATGGCGGCCATCGACGAGGCCGATGCCGCCGTGGACTAGACGGCACGGGTGTTGGCCGGCTGCTTTGAGAGCATCCTCTTCCCCGGTGAGGATGATGGTGGCTGGGACGACTTGGGTGGTGGGAGCGGTCCCTGAAAGGACTCGGGCCATCAAGCCCGAGTGTAAATAGTAGTTTTAGAGTTTTGTCTTCTCTATTGTTATGAACAATTTCGTTTGATCATAAACATTGTTTTGGATTCGCCCTTTGGTTTCTTCTCGCGTACACCTCATAGGTGCTGGCATTAGGATCGTTCGCGGAAAGCCTAGGCGTTGGGAGACTTTGGCGATTTCGTATCCCTTTCGAGGGAGTATGTACGCGTTTCGTGCCCCTTGCCACAGCCGTTCACACACCTCGTGCCATTCACCAGAAGTAGTCGCGGAAAGAAAGGTCAATTGTTTTGCGCAGAAAAATAAAAAAAGTGATAGACTTTTTCGGGGGTTTGTCCCCGTCGTAGCCCCCGAGGGAGGGATGGTCCTAGCGAGGGTAGGATCGTCCTCATCCCTCGCTCAGGTCGAGGGTGGACTTGTGTCTGTTTGATTTGTGCACCAATTTTAGGAGCTGAAGCCAACACTTCGAAAATTTGTAGAATCGAAAATATGTACAAAAAAATTTGAGGGCTCGAGGGCCTCTCTAGGGGTAGAAGCGACGTAGCTGTTGAATGTTCCAAGCGTTTGCTAGGATATGCCCTTCTTCGTTTGCGAGCTTGTACGTTCCGGGCTTGAGCACTTCAGCGACGATATACGGCCCCTCCCACGGGGGCGTGAGCTTGTGTCGCCCTCTGTTGTCCAGCCAAAGCCTTAGCACGAGGTCGCCCTTACTGAGGTCTCGACGTCGGACCTTTCGAGCTTGGTGTCGTCGAAGGCTCTGCTGGTATCTCGCCGAGTGGAGTAGGGCCACGTCCCGCGCTTTGTCGACTTGGTCTAGCGAGTCCTCTCGTGCTTGCTGATTTTGTCGCTCTTGATACGCCTTGAGCCTGGGGGACCCATACTCCAGATCCGTGGGGAGAATGGCTTCTGCTCCGTAGACGAGGAAGTATGGGGTGAAGTCGGTCGCTCTGCTCGGGGTTGTCCTCAGGCTCCAGATCACGGACGGCAATTCTTGTACCCATTTGCGCCCGAACTTCTTCAGCTTGTTGTGGATTCTTGGCTCGAGGCCTTGCAGAATCATGCCGTTGGCACGTTCTACTTGGCCATTTGTCTGCAGGTGAGCCACCGCTGACCAATCCACTCGAATGTTGTAGCTGTCACAGAACTCCAGGAACCTCTTGCCCGTGAACTGCGCACCATTGTCAGTTATGATGGAGTTTGGGACCCCGAACCTGTGGATTATGTCGGTGAAGAAGAGCACCGCCTGCTCGGACTTGATCCTATTGATGGGTCGAGCCTCGCTCCACTTGGAGAACTTGTCGACGGCCACCAGTAGGTGCGTGAAGCCCCCGGATGCTTTCGCCATGGGTCCGACGAGGTCCAGGCCCCATATGGCGAAAGACCATGTGACGAGGATGGTTTGAAGCACGTGGGCCGGGAGGTGTGTCTTGCGTGCATAATACTGCCACCATTCGTAGGTTCGTACCACCTCCGTGGCGTCGGAGACCGTGGTCGGCCAGTAGAAGCCTTGTCGAAAGGCATTGCCGACGAGAGTGCGCGGGCGGCATGATGCCCGCACATGCCTGCGTGGATGTCGCGGGTCAGCTCCTTCCCTTCGGGTGTCGGGATACAGCGTTGCAGGACTCCCGAGGTTCCTCGCCTGTATAGCTCCCCTTCGACGATGAGGAAGCATTTGGCTCTTCTAGCGACGCGCCTCGCCTCCGTGCGATCAGAGGGCAGGAGGCCTCGCTCGAGCCAGTACAGGTACGGACTTCGCCAGTCTCGAGGCGTTGGACCCTCATCGATCTCCATGGCCTCGGCTTCGTCTCCTGATTAGGCCTCGTACCCCATGGGCTCGCCCTCTCCCGTCGAGGGGTCTATACTCATGGGGTCGGGGGTAGCCTCTCGGGCGTCCGCCTTCGAGGCTTCGGTTGGAGGGGCGATGGTGTGGCGGACCACTCCGAAAATATTCAAAGTTAAGTACCCACGGACCACTAATCAAGTAGTCAGGCACTTAATCCGGAATAAGCTAGAGCGCCGTCGGATTATACCCGCTTAACCACGTTCTTTCACGATCGAAACAACACGCGCGCCCACACGAAGGTGAGTCCTAGAAATTACAACATTCCACAAGTTCAAATTAACATAAATAGTATCATCAGGTTATTACAAACCAAGTCCGAATTTTAAATAAAAGTTGAGAGTTCAAGCAGCAGAAATAAACTAATCGACGATACATAGCAACACCAAGATGAAGCCGTCCATGGTGCTACTCCTCACGATCCTCGGATGAGGACGGAACCCCCTCGATGTGCCAGCCAGGAGGAACCTGGGCAAGTCAAGAGACAGAATTCACCATCTCATCCAAAGTAGTACCTGAAATAAAAGCCACAAGCAAGGCTGAGTATACTAATACTCAGCAAGGCTTACCCGTCGGGTGAAAACTACATCACCGACTCCTAGACATGAGAGGCTTTTGGCTGGTGGGTTTGTTTCACCAGAAAGCAGCTAAGAGTGGATGCTTACTTTCATTATTTTAGCATCAGGTTCTAGTAGTTTAACCATTCTAGATGAGCAACCTTTCTAATCATAAAAGTGGTGCAATACAATTTAGTACAAACAACAAGTTCATTATCCTCATAGTTTCACTTGTTACTCAATGCAGCACAGCGGTCAAGCAATCTCATTAACCGCGAGACGCAGACAGTTCGAACCGAATTTCACTACGTGGCCAGGGAAACCCGACACACACGGATAATGCCTGCTATAAAAGGCACAAGCACTTCCCAATATTTTCCATCAATCCACAATTCGGCGCCGGGTCCACTCCCTTAGCATACAAGGTTATCGGATACTCGCGGACTCAGCCGGCCGATCTCACGCATGTAACCACATTTGTACAGCAAGGGAAATACATTTCGAAGGAAAGATGGCTATTGGTCCTAGCTGTATCAATCTGGTACCAGGCTTACTGATTCCCATAGGTCGGCATGTGCGTGGTACGTCCAAAAACTTGACACACAGAACCACACATTTCGACCTTTTTCCGATTAGCATACACGGACGGGAGATCTACACATACCATCCCGTCCGTTCATCCTTATGATTCCAACATAAAGTAAAGACAAGCAACTCCTATATCTCGCGAGTGGCAGGAAATCACTCGACTTATAATGGTCCTAAAGCATTACGCTAACAACCCTATCATACTAGTATTGCAAGACATAGGTACTAGAATTATGCAGCTAGGTTATTCAAACAACTCCTTGAAACGTAAATGCACAAACATAGATAATTCATAGTTGCATAAACTTTAAAGTTAGGTTATGCTCCGGGGCTTGCCTTCTTGAGCTACACCGGCGTCGGTCTCCAGGTCAACCACAATAACGTTGGCCCCACCTTCGGGAGCTTATTCTTCGTTGGTGGGGACGAGATTGTAAGTGCCGTCAGCGTGAGTGCCTTCTACATGAGATGCACAATTTAAGGATTGCTGCCATTTTTAGGTCTAAAAGTTAAGGCACTTGAAGGCCATATTCACGTAGATACCAAAGTATACCATTCTTTTCTTCACAAGAATATAAAAAGGGATGCTAAGCTTAAAACATTATTTGATGGTGATTGTGTACACATATAAAACAAATTAACTATTATTTCTCATGCAAAGGTTAAGTTCTGGAATTTAGCATCACATGCACTATATTTGCTTAATTGTCAAATTGATCTATATCTTTTTTATGAAAACACAATTTACTCTAGTTCCTTCTCATTTTTGTTTCTCTGTTTTTGGTCATCCCTTTTATCTACAAACTTTATGACAGCTACAGGAGTATAAGAGCTAAGCTCACCACAAAATTTAGCTAAAATCGAGTTGTACAGAATTTATTAAAATTAGTACAAGTTGCTGCTCAAAGAATCAAGATTAATTCATATAAAGTCAAAAATACTTCAAAAACAGAAGAGTTCTCTACCTGTGCTAGTCATGAGTAAAAGGAGAGCTTTGGCCAAGTGGTAGCCAAAAATAACACTCGGACAGTCCTAAATAATTGTCCCACCGGAAACCAACACTTATTTATTTGATAGCCTAAACAGGGTCTGAAATTAAGTTTAGCATTTTTCTAACATGTGCCAACAAGTTTCTAGGCCTATAGTGAAAGTTGGTGATTTTTGAGTGCATGAAATATTTTTAATAAATGTAGAACTGAGCTAGAACAGAAATCACTAAACAATTCATAACGGAAGTTACAGGCCATAATTTTAGTTCCCTTTGGACACAGTGCTTCTACAGACCACACAAGCAACATATCCAAAGTTCAGCTAAAGGGAGCTCAGGATTTGAAATGGTGCACAAAACTCTAAAAACTGAGTTTAAATTTTAAATCAAAAACCATTCATCAAAAGTGTGTACATGCAAACATGAGATTGGATTTTACAATCTCATGAATCCAGGGAGTATTTTTTTTGCATTTTTCTGATTTTTCTATGATTTTTAACGGATTTTACAACAACTCAGCAAAATGAACTAGATCTGGAGATTTGAACAATTGCAATCAGGTCCCCAGCGGGAACTGAAGCTCGGCGAGCTCGATTCCGGAGAGGGGCGGCCGGGGTTGCATGGTTTGTGGCCACGGGAACGATGAGGGACTCACCCATGACCGGTTTGATGCGTCTGCGAGGTCGGAGGTGGAGCAGGGATGGCCCGCGACAGGAGCAGCGGGGGTGCGTCCACCTCTGCTTCATCTCCAGCGAGGGTGGTGGCGACAGTTGCGGTTGGAGGGGCTCGTGAGCATCAGTGGAGTGCGGGGAAGGTCACCATGGGGTCGGTTTGGCCGGTGGGTAGGCGGAGGTGGCTGGCCACGTTGAGCTCGAGCTCGGCGGCATCAATTGTGGCCGGCGGAGGAGATTTGGGCGAGCGCGGGTGCGGGGATGTGGCTCCTTTTATGGAGGCATGGAGGGGGTCGAGCTGACAGGCTTGGGGTGCTCTATGAGTGGCTGGTGAACTTGGGGGCGCGCGTGCGCGTGCTCGATGTGCCCAGGCACCATTAAAGGCCCTGGCGAGCTCAGGCAGCACGAGCACGGGCAGTTGGGCGCGGGGGCTCATGGGGATTTGAGTGGAGCTGCTGGCGTGCGACAGGGAGAGATGCCGGGTTGCGAAGAGGTCCTGTCCGGGCGAGACGCTGTGCCAATGGCACGGCTGGCGTGGTGCAGAGGCGTGGTCGGTCAGGCGGCCTGGCGGAGCTCGGCGATTGGGCGCTAAGGATTCGAGCGCGGGGAACGAGGGATGGCCTGAGCAAGCAGCAACACGTGGTTGGTTGAGCATCCAGGTCAGAGGAGGCTCGGGCAGGTGAGGCGCGACGGCCAATGGCGCGGCTCTGCTCGTCGTGATGGTGGAGATCGCGGGGCGAGGCTGCTCAGGCGCGGGCATCGTGGGAAAAGACCGGACGGGGGGTCAGGAGCGTGCACGAGGACCGGGGACACGATCTCCGGTGGTTGGCCGGGCTGGTCAAGGCGGCAGGGCTCGCCGGCCATGTGGCGGCGTTCCCGGCGTTCGCGGGCAGAGGCCATGATGGCCACTGCGTGAGCGCCGAGGTGCGGCTTCAGTTCAAGCAAAAATACTCCAAATTTTGAACTGAACTCCAAAAACTGCAACAAAAGTTGGAGATTGAAAGGTGGGACACGACTTTCTTTTTGGGACGAACTCGAGGGTCTTAACACTAAAATTTCAAAAAGTTTGAGAAAAAACATGGCCTGATTTGGGATGACAAACAACTTTGCTTTTTGGAGATTTTTAAGTTCAGTAGTAAAATTTGGAGATTTGGGCGGGGTTTCAAATCAGCCCTTTTATGTTGGATTTTTGAATTTGAAATTCAAACCTAGGGTGGAGATTTGAGTCTTTAGACTTGATTTTTGGATAAAGTTCATAAAAGGAAAAGTATTTGGTTTTGTTTGCCTTGAAAGTTTCCTTACTACGCATTTCTATGTTCCATGGTAGCTTTAGCTTTTGTAGCTCAACCCATGTTTTCCTTTTTCTCATTTGTTTGAATTATGGATAACTTTTATCGTTTTCTTTAATCCACTTTCTTAATTATTCTTAACCAATCCCAAATAAGGTTTTAAAAATTTTCAACACCAGGGGTGTTAGAGATGGCAATCGAAGGCTTGCCGATATCCTTTGCGAATACGTTCGGAGGAATGGTGGTTCGCGCTGACGCGATCTTTGCCAACTCATCAGCCGCCTCGTTGTACCTTCGGGCGATATGGTGGAGCTCAAGGCCTTCGAACTTGTCCTTGAGGCTACGCACCACCTCGCAATAGGCCGCCATCTTCTCATCGTGACAACTTGACTCCTTCATCACCTAGTCGACGACCAGTTGGGAGTCGCCACGAATGTCTAGGCGCTTGATGCTGATCTCGAGGGCGATGCGTAACCCTGTGAGTAGCGCTTCGTATTCTGCCATGTTGTTGGATGCGGGGAAATTGAGTTGCACGACGTACCGAAGGTGTTCCCTGCGGGGTGAGATGAAAAGTAGACCGGCGCCTGCGCCTGTTTTCATCACCGACCTGTCGAAGTACATTTCCCAGCAGTCGGTGCTGACCTTCGAAGGAGGGAGCTGAGTGTCCGTCCACTCAGCCACGAAGTCGGCCAAGATATGGGATTTAATGGCCTTTCTTGGTGCATAAGTGAGGGCCTCTCCCATCAGCTCCATCGACCACTTCGAGATTCGACCGGTGACTTCACGGTTCTGAATAATTTCGCCCAGAGGAAAAGACGACACAACGGTCATCGGGTGCACCTCGAAGTAATGTCGCAGCTTGCGTCGAGCCAGCACAATGGCGTAGATCATTTTCTGGATGTGGGGATACCTTGTCTTGGTCTCGGCCAGGAATTCGCTGACGTAGTACACCGGGCGCTGGACTGGCAAGGAGTGCCCTTCCTCGACCCTTTCTACTATGATAACGGCGCTGACGACCTGGGTGGTTGCCGCAACGTAGAGGTAGAGAGGTGCGCCCTCCTGTGGTGAGGTGAGGACCGGCGCGTTTGTTAGCACCGTTTTGAGTCGATCTAGGGCCTCCTGGGCCTCCGCGGTCCAGGTGAAGCGCTCAGACTTTCTCAAGAGTCGGTACAGAGGGAGCCCCTTCTCTCCTAGGCGCGATATGAAGTGGCTCAAGGATGTGCGCACCCCATTACCTTCTGTACCCCTTTCAGGTCTCGAATTGGCTGCATTTGCTGGATAGCCGCGACCTTCTTGGGGTTAGGCTCGATGCCTCGCTCGGAGACAACGAAACCCAGCAGCATGCCTCGAGGCACACCAAAGACGCACTTCTCAGGGTTAAGCTTTACTTCGTGCGCCCTGAGGCAGTCGAACACGATTTTAAGGTCGTGCACCAGGTCGTCCGCCTTCCTGGTTTTGACAACGATGTCATCGACATATGCTTCTATGATACGACCTATATGATCTCCAAAAACATGGAGCATACAGCGCTGATAAGTGGCCCTGGTGTTTCGAAGGCCGAAGGGCATCGTAACGTAGCAGTACATGCCAAAGGGGGTGATTAAGGAAGTCGTGAGCTGATTGGACTCCTTCATCTTGATCTGGTGATAGCCGGAGTAGGCATCAAGGAAGCATAAAAGTTCACATCCTACGGTGGAATCCACTATCTGATCTATGCGTGGCAAGGGAAAAGGGACCTTTGGACACGCTTTGTTCAAGCTAGTGTAGTCAACACACATTCTCCATTTCCCATTTTTTCCTTACTAGTACAGGATTAGGTAGCCACTCGGGATGGAAAACCTCCTTGATGAATCTGGCCTCCAGGAGCTTGCGCACCTCCTCGCCAATCGCTCGCCGCTTTATTTCTTCGAAGCGACAGAGCCTTTGTTTGGCGGGCTTGGAGTGCGGGCGGATGTCAAGGGAGTGCTCGGCGACCTCCCTCAGGATGCCTGGCATGTCCGAGGGGCTCCACGCGAAGATGTCGGCATAGGCACGGAGACAGTCGACGAGCACCACTTCCTATTTGTCGCTGAGGGTGGAGCTGATCCTTAACTCCTTGCCGTCATTGTGGTCGGGGTTGAGGGGCATTGTTTTGGTGTTCTCAGCGGGTACGAAGCTCCCGTCTTGACGTTCGTTGGTGTCGGGGGGCATGTTGGCGATTGCCTCCAGGTCTGCCACGAGGGACTCATCGAGGGCAAGCGCCTCGGCAAGCTCGATGCTCTCGACGTCGCACTCATAGGCGTGTTCGACTGTCAGGCCGACGGTGATGATTCCGTGAGGCCCCGGCATCTTCATGTTGAGGTAGGTGTAATTTGGGATGGCCATGAACTTGGCGTAACATGGCTGCCCTAAAATGGCGTGGTAAGCCCCCTTGAAGCCTACCACCTCGAAGGTAAGCATCTCCTTGCGGAAGTTTGTTGGGGTGCCGAAACAGACGGGCAGGTCGATCTGCCCGAGGGGTTGGACGCGCTTTCCGGGCGTGACACCATGGAATGACGACTTGTTGGGGCGCAGCTCGCTCGTGCTGATTCCCATGAGCTCCAAGGTTGGAGCGTACATGATATTGAGGCTGCTGCCCCTATCCATGAGCACCTTAGAGAAGCAAGTGTTGCCGATGACGGGGTCGACGACGAGAGGGTACTGCCCGGGGTTTGGAACGTGGTCGGGGTGGTCCTCACGGCCGAACGAAATGGTCTGCAAAGACCAATCGAGGTATGACGGGGTTGCTGGTTGGACCAACAAAACCTCCCGGCGCTCTCGACGCTGTTGGCGAGCGGACATTTTGGCCGCGAGGCCTCCCACGATGAAGAACACGTGTTCTACCTCGGGGTAGCCATCGTCGTTCTTGTCCCCACCTTCCTTTCTCTGGCCGCCATCCTTTCGGGGGATGCAGTTGTAGTACTTCCACAGCATCTCACACCGTTCGAGGGTGTGAGCGACAGCGGTTCTGTGGTACGGGCATGGTTTCTTGAGGAGTTCATCAAAGACACCCCCTCCACACGGGGGGCCTCGAGGTCCCTTATGGTTGGGGTCCACCGCGAGGGCTTCGTCGTCGTTGTCTCCCTTCTCACGTGGGGCTCGAGCCTTCTTCCCTTTCTTGCCGTGCTTCTGTTTCTTTGAGGGGTTCTTTGGTTTGCTGCCCTCCACGAGCGTCTCTTCGGGGCGCTTCCCTATTTTGCCATTGAAAATGGCGTTGGCCGCCTCCTCCCCCAAAGCGTACTTAGAGGCCACCTCGAACAACCGGTTTGCGTTAGGAGGAGGGTCCCTTCCCAACTTGCATACCAGGCTGTAGCATGTGGTGCTTTCGAGGAAGGAGTGGATGATCTGGTGATCGATGATGTTGGGGAGCTCGGTGCAGCGCTTGGAGAAGCGCCGAATGAAATCCCTCAGAGATTCACCAGGCTTTTGGTTGCACCCTCGAAGTTCCCACATGTTTCCAGGGCGCACGTAGGTGCCCTGGAAGTTCTCCACGAAGGTCTCGACCATATCGTTCCAGTTGTAGATTCGGTTGGGGGGTAAGTGCTCGAGCCATGTCCACGCGGAGTCCGCCAAGTGGAGGGGTAGGTTGCGAATGATCATGGCGTCGTCCGTGGCGCTGCCGAGCTGGCACGCTAGGCGGTAGTCGTTCAGCCACACCCTGGGTTCAGTCTCCCCAGAGTATTTGGTGATGGTGGTAGGCTGCCGGAAACGAGGGGGGATCGGGGCGGTGCGGATGTCGCGGCTGAACACGCGCGTCCCCGCTGGTTCCGGTGTCGTATCCTGAGCCCGCCCATCGTCATCGTGGCCGTCGCGACGTGGCTGGCGGGCCCAGGTCTCCTCTCGCTGCCTCATTTGGTTCAGGATGTTGCGGGCGTCACCATCGTTTAGGGTGCCCCGGGTGTCCTGGAGGCGGGATCTCACGGGGACACTTGTGGCGGGTGGCTCTGTGGCGGGCGTGCGTGGCTCGCAGGCACGACGTCGCACAGTGTCTCGGCGTGAGTCGCCCTGGGATTGCGCCCGTGTCTCGTTGTTCTGTCGGGGTGAGCACACCGATGAATCCCTTCCTCGTTCGCCCTTCGAAGCCGAGGAGCGTCGAAGGCGGGAGGCTAAGATGTCGGCTTGCTTGCGCGCGGCATTCTCGACCAGCTTCTGGGCTTCGAGATGCAGCTTTCGCCCTTCGTGGGTGGCCGGTTCCGGCATGGCTCGAAGCAGTGCGGCTGCCGTGATGAGCTTTTAGCTCGTTCTAGGGACGAGGTCGTCATTTTTTCCCTCGGCGAGGATGCAGGCTCGAGCCACACGTCCCGCGTGCCGTGCGTCTGCGTGGCGCCCGTTATCTTCGTCGGGCGGATTGTGGCCGGAGCACGCGGGTGGCGAGGCGTTGCCACCTCCTAGGTCATGGAGGTGGGCGGTTTGTGTCTGGCGACGTGGATGCGGCTCGTCCCTTGAAGGAGAGTGTTCCTGCAGGTCCGGTGGCTGTGCGCCCACTGGATCTTCGGCGTCGTCGTCATCATCGTCTTCGTCGGTAGTGCGCCCGTCGCTGACTTCGTTGTTGAGGACGAAGCACTCCCGGGTGGGGTCGTAGTCGTCGTCAGAGTCGTAAGAGCAGGTGAGGCAGTAGTCGGCCGCGGCCTGAAAGGCCAAGAAAGCACTGCGATCCCAAAGGCCGGAGTAATCCCACTTGGGATGTTCCAACCCGGGAGTGCATTCCTCCTCTGACTCCGGATGCGAGTTGTCGGGCGTTGAAGCGACGAGGTTTCGTATCGAAACCAAACGATGGTCGGGTCATCCGTCGTGTACACTCATGCTCGTGCTCACCGATGAGGAGTACACGGCAGTAGTGTTAGCAAGCCCGTAAGGGAAACGTGGCGTCGGAGCGGATTGCTCCACGCTCGTTGGGGGCAAAGAAACAGCCTCCATCCCTAGGATAGAGTGCTGCGGCACACCCCCGTCCCTGGTAGGAAGGGTGTGGTTGGCGCTGGCTATACGCCTGGATGTCTCCTCCATCGAGGAGCCGTTGTCGCTTGTGGCGGAGCTTCATGATGGCTACTGAATCCTACCGGGAGGATGCACAAGAGATAGCCATTGCCGGTTGCTTGGAAATGGAGGCTCCCGAACCAGATCTCATATCTCGCTGGGAACGGATCGGTTGATCCCATTGGGAATTGTCTTCGGTCGAAATCCACCATCAGGATCGAAGCGAGAGTTGTGCAACGCAATCCCCTACCTGGCGCGCCAACTGTCGGTGCCTGATTTGGTCACACCGGCACTAACTAGTGATTGCACTGCTAACCACTCGCCCTGATGGCAGATTTACGGGATTGAACTTGGGATGCGAGGATTTATCCTGGTTCCGGCCGAGCGGCCGTATGTCCAGCAGAGGTGCGTAGCACCGAATTTCGTGTTGCTCGTAGTAGGATATTACAAGCAAGGTGGGAGAGGGGGATGGGCTCCCAAGTCCTTGAGTTGGGGGGTTGAAGGTGTCATGTTCTTATGTGGTGAGTGTGCGTGAAGCATCGAGTCCCTCTTGTTGCATGGGCTTCCTTCCCCTTTTATCGACCAAGGGTGAGGAAAGCCGTACACGTGTGATCATGATGCTGACGTTTATAAGATGTACTGTGCCATCCATGTCGTGCACTATACAAGCGGGAATCGCGCCTTCCAACTCTTGCTGACGGTATGGGAGTCACCATCGTTGACTTCTTGGCAGCTGGCCGTTGCTTTGAGGGTTGTTGCTCGAGGGTGGGGTGAGAGAGGTCGCGCCTTCCCTGCAACTCTTCGGGGGGTCCTTCCTCGAGGCTTCGCGACGTATCCGGGACGAGACCGATCGTGGGGTTGTTGGCACAATGGTACTTTCTGACATCAACCCTGTCCGCATAGGACTTGGCGTAGGGTCACAGTGTCTGGCTCAGTCGGAGGCAACCGGTGTCTCATCCGAGGCGTGGCAAAGTGGAGCGTGCGGTCGTGTCCTGCATTTAATGCCTTGCAGGGGCTTGGTACTGGAGTCTTCGAGGCTTGGCCGGTAGCCTCGACCGCGGAGGGGTCGAACGTGACGGAGACTCCCATTCGAGGGTGAGGGCACCCTCGAATGAGACGGAGATTCCCGATGCAGCGGGGGAGACGGAGATTCTCGATGCAGCGGGGGCGTCGCCGTGGTGGGCTCTTATCGGGCCGCCAAGCTTTGGGCTCGCTTATGTCGCTGATACAGCTTTCCTGCCGGGCCGTCTCGGGCCATCTTTGGGGTACCCCTAAGTTTGGTACCCGACATGTAGCTTTTTAAATATTTTTATTAAAAAATAGTTTTGTACCATCTAAATATTAGCATCCACTTCATTGAGAATCTGAACCCACACCTCGCTATCCACTCCAACACCGCCACACCTAGCCTAGAACAGAGCCTACACAAGGATCCACAAGCAGAAGTGATACCTTATAATTTTGGAGCTGCTAGTGCTCGGACGTGCGATGAGAATAGAATGCTCCATGCAACATTTGAAAATAACCGTTGTTACATTATAATTTGTCTCTTCAAACATTAAAAAAACATGTGTGAAAATGACTATCTTGTGCGAACCTAGGATAAAAAATTCCCACCGCAACATGACATCATGTTTCATGCAACAATCATTTAGAGAGCTAATACACAATAATGAAGTTTGCAACATCAACACCTACCTATTGTAACAACTAAACAATATAATTGCTACATTTTTTAAGTTATATTTACATCCTAAAAACACATTTCCTGAAAAATCAGAAAAATAGAATTAATTAATTAGACTAATTAGATGCAACATGAGAAATCAATTATTGAAATGTTTAGAATAAACTTTTGCAACGTCATAAAATAGTTGTTGTAGCATCTCGTCACAAACTAACATCTCAAATATAACCATGGCAACATGACATATCTGCCTATCATAGAACCTTAGAACAACTACTGCAACATCAGCTGCAATATTAGGTTGAAACTCTCATCGCAACATTTCCAAGCGCTTATCGCAACAAAAATGCATCTAAAGTTTTCCCACTGCAACATCCGTTGTTGGAGTTAGAATATCTATTCGTCCACAACATTATCGTGCCCATTGCAACAAAATTACCCGTTAAAAATTCTCACCACAAACTTTAGATTGGTAGGTTTTATTGCGTCCTTTTTTTTGGCGTTGGACGCTCGGCTCATAGCGTTATAGTTTTTAAAAGTAAATAAAGTATTATTGAAATAAATTTCCATCTAACAAGACATGGCCTCCTTTCGGTGCCTTTATGTTGGTCCTCTTAATGGCAATTTCAACTCTTAGTGTCTATGAGTAGTGTTTATGTTAGAGCATCTTCCATCACTAAAATACTCTCTTTATGTTACCAATGGTTATTTCTTTGATTTTGGTACTACCAAAAATATTTTATGTAAATGAGTGAATCACGTACATATGAGTAAGAGGGAGGTGGATTTTGGTGATTACAGAAAAAATCGGTATTTGTATGAGGATTGGTAATCTGCTGGAGCACCCCATATCCCTCAAAACATTGTTTTTTTATTAGTGATTGGAATAGGTAATCTGTTAGAGATGCTCACACCATATCATCAATACATCACCTTAGAAATTATACTCTACAACCCATAAATATATACGCTTTGTTCAAGTTGCTTTGTCTGCCCTGTTCAGATTCCCCAACTTTTCACTATTTATTTCAACTTTTCACTATTCATTCCTCACAAAATACGTTTCCCAGCGAACGCTACGGACAATGTTTTTTTTCAGTTATCTGAACACAGCCTTAATATACAACTTTGCTCATGTAGCAGATTAATTACAAACAACCGTCGTCACCTAGGAAAAGCAGCCCAAAAAAATAGCTAGCTAGTTTGGCATCGGTTTCATCCAGCCGCGGCAGCGTCAGCTAGCGCGCTGTAACGAGCCAGCTGGGTTAGCAACATGGCCTGCGCTGGATGCTGAGCAGCACGCCAAAAGTACACCACCAACCATGGGGTGAAAAAACTCTTGTTGAAATGAAATGTTTCCAAAATTTCTAAAATAAAAGTAAAAAGACTTTTCACTATCCTAAACTAGGAACGGGAAGGAAGAAAGAGCAGCATATTCTCTAAAGTGATCCTAATGCTCAAATCAGTCCTTTCTGGGGTTCCTATTATATAGGGTATTGTCTGTCTGATAGATACATAATTTCAAAAATAATATAATAATAGGAATAAAGCACTGATATACTTGGAGTTACAGAAGAAAATGCCAATGCACTAAAAAAGGAAAAATAATCTAAATGACTTATTTTATTTTTTTTAGATTTTTTAGCATTACACTTTCATCAATCAGTATGCTGCTAATCCCATCAACCACTCAGGGATATAGTCAAGCCAAAACTAGGATCGTTAAGCGACGGTCACCGTTTTTTGCACGGCGATGGGCCACCGAATTAGCATCCCTACACACCCAATCTCTACGCTACTAAAAAGACCAAGGTTAATAGTCGTGTAGCATCCTCTTCGCGACCGCTCTCCCTACCATCCGTATCCGACTTGCCCTCCGCTTTCCTTTCCCGAGTTTCCGTAGCCGCAGAACTTGCCCTCCTCTCCTCAACTTCCTTGCACATAAAAATGCTTTGCGCTATTATGTTGCATCATTCAACTTTGTGCATTCCGACCGATACTTGGGGGGATTCGATCAAATTCTATTTTTTGCTGCTAAATCTATATACCTGTTGTCCTTTGTTTAAGTAAAGATCAGCCATAAATCTGCCTACTTGGTTTTTTTATAATAAAATAATATCCTTGAATTATTTACTTTGTCGATGCTCTATATATCGCAGCATTAAAAATTATATCATCTGTAGCAACACACAGGCACGATTGTCAACTCTAAAACAAACCATACCCTGCTTAGCTCTGTGATATGTCGTAACAAATTCCTCCTATTGATGACCTCAAGCACGAAAAGTCATGAATCGTGGCAATCTGTCTCCAAGACTACCCGATCCTGCTGTTAGGTCAACTGCAGAAAGATTCATATGGCGGTTTGGCATGCTTCGCCCAGCGCAGTTGCCCGGGAAGGGTTGTAATCTGCTGGCCTTCTAATCACTAGAGGAGCTCCTTCAAACAATATGCAATCCAGGGCTACTGCATTGCTGGCCTTCTAATCACTAGTGGAGCTCCTTCAAACAATATGCCATCCATTGCATTTCGTCAACAGTGCTTGTGCTACTACTCCGTAGTTTGCAGTCATTTTTCATTCCAGATCGCGTAGACGAAAACGAAGACGGCCTCTTATGCGTAGACAAAAACAAAGCCAATTTTATTCCTCGTTTTTTTGGCTGAACGGACCTTTTGCAGGCAGTCGGCCCATGCAAACTGCATATCCAAAGCTAGAGGACCCAATTTAGCCTGCCACACTCTAGGCGGCTGTTGTTGTGGTGACGTCGTGAAGCAGGCCGGCCGGGGAACAAGAGGAGGATACGCAGCGTCGCAGCCCATCAGCTGAGCTTCTTTTTGCTCGAGCAAGCATGAGAGGAGCATATGATATTCTGAGTTGGGCTTTGTCTCACTTTCTCGAGGACTCTTGGGGTTCTATGGGCCGATGACTGGGGTAAAATGTATTTTGTGCTTATGTCATACGAATGATATGTGCATTGCTAATGTTCAAAACCCAAGTCGCATAGGATATAGCATGCCACATATCTTTAGGATATCATCTCAAAGAAAAAACATATCTTTAGGATATAGCATGTTCAATATCTGATTATGTATTCTTGCGATACGTGGTTTATAGAACCTAAAAATACTATTGGATCCTTACGGATTTATGGACACAAATGAGGTTGGATGTTGGATTATTGGTATCCAAACACTTAAGACTAAGTTGGAAGTTAAGTCAAATCCTCTAAGTTCCTAAAACATTCCATTATTCAGATACAGAGCCAAAAGCATGTTCGACTTGCAAACCACCATATAACCCAAAAGTATCATTTGGACCATCAAACTAGCATAAGTGTTTCAGGTGATATAACAGTTAGGATTTGTATATCAGTTTATTATAATCCTTTTCAGCCACTAGCAAAGACTAAACTTTGGAAAACTTCACTCAAAATTTAAACAAAAGTTTAAGTTCTCTGGTGAAGCAAATGTATTGTATTCAAACAAATGTTCTTCCATTCAGACTGAAAATATGTTATTGACAAAATTCTGTCAATTTTGAGTCCTCAGTTATCTAACAGGAATATATACATTGTCACTGGGATTAAAACGGGAAGGGATATCCATTCTTCATATTCAGGACATAGCTACATGTCATCTCTCCAGGCAACAAACAAGCAAAGACTCGATCATGCTTCACTCAACAGACTCGATCATGCTTCACTCAACAAAGGCAAGCTTGTGAATAGCTTTGACTGTGTATAGATTCTTCTAGCAGATTAGCACCCCTCGAGAGCGTTGCCTCAATGTCTCCCTTCTTCAGCACCCCTCCAGAGGGTTGTCTCCCTTCGTCTTCGGCGGAGGTCTGCGCTCATGCCTCTCCTCAGCAGGTCGCTTGGTTGTCTTCGTGGCTTCTGTAGGAGCTTGTCACCTCCGCCAGAAAAGGCAGTCTTCACCCGTCGCTCCATCAAGTTAGCACTCAGGGCTTCTTCGCTCCTGTGCTTTCCTGGTGAAGATCTGCAAAAGACAGACAGGACTCCACCAGAAAAGGCTCAGGTCTTCACCCGTCGTTCCATCAAGTTAGCACTAGAGCTTCTTCACTCTTATGCTTTCCTGGCGAAGATCTGCAAAGGACAGACAGGGATTTATTTCCTGGCACCAGCGTTAGACTAGAAGATCATTATCAAGTAAATAAAGGAGGAAATGGAACTAGACTTGATTCACTAATTGAATCGATCACAAGCAAAGACAATTCTGTAAGACAATAACTTTACATGACCTAAAATATTTTGGACTGACAGTATAGTTCCAGTTTTAACTTTAGAGTAATATCCCAACTAGTATACTAGACATGCTGAGTGCATCGACCTAGTAGAGTTTAAACCAACATGGTCCAATCAATTAAAGATGTATCACATGTGAAAACCAAAAAAAATGTATCTACTAACTATAAAAAAACCAACTAATTGTATCTGTGCAATTAAAAAGATTGAATTCATAAATCGAGCAAATAAGAGTGCATACCAAGAACAAAGGAGACAAAATCTGCAGTAATCATAAACTTCATTCAAGTATGGGTTAGGAAAGCAATGGCTAGCAAAAGATGATAATCATAACTTCTACTTCATGCCCATGCAATCAATTATTACAAGAATTATTTCACATAAATAAGATCATAATTGTAACTGTTATTTATCAAAGAAACAGTGTCAGAAAGCATTAAAATCAAATAGAGCTAGCTGCAATAGAAAGGATAATAATTTGTTAACTTATCATCAGATGAACAATTTCAAAATCTTAGCAAGCCAATTTCAAAAGGAAAGTTTCTGTGTATAGGGTGATTTGCAGGACGGTATAGAAAACATTTTGTATTCTAAAAAATTAACATGATTTCACATTTGTGATTTTGCAGTACACAATTCAGCATCGTTTAACAGCCCAAAACAGTGCATTAATCATGTTTGAACCTACTTTACTTACAAAGACACTGAACTGATGGAAACAGATTAAATCCAAGATGCAGTGCGGTAACTGATGCTAAATCGAAGACAAGGCAAGGGGATGGGCACGTACCTCGAGGCTTGAGAAAGGAAAGAAACAGCTCAATTGGGTTAGAAAACGTAATCGGGGGCCATGGACGACATACCGCACGGGGTTCAATGATTCAATCTATCAAAAGCAAATACAATTTTGGCAGGACAATAACTTTACATGACCTAAAATGTTTTGGACTAACATTATAGTTCCAGTTTTAACTTTAGAGTAATATCCCAACTAGTATACTAGACATGGTAGAGTTTTAAACCAAAATGGTCCAATCAATTAAAGATGTATCACAAATGAAAAAAAAATGCATCTATCACAAATGAAAAAAACCAGTTAATTGTGTCTGTGCAATTAAGAATGAATTCATAACTCGAGCAAATAAGGGAAGTGCACACCTAGAACAAAGGAGACAAAATCTGCAGTAATCATAAACTTCAAGCACGGCATAGGAAAGCAATGGCTAGCAAAAGATGATAATCATAACGTCTATTTCACACCCCCGCAATCAATTATTACAAGAATTATTTCACATAAAAAGATCATAATCTTAACTGTTATTTATCAAAGAAACAGTGTCAGAAAGCATTAAGAATCAAATATAGTTAGCTGCAATAGAGAGGATAACAATATGTTAGCTTATAATCAGATGAATTAAGAGTCTTAGCATGCCAATTTCAAAAGGGAAGTTTTTTTTTTTGTTTCTTTTGTAGAAGGTTGTTTGCTGGACGGCATAGAAAACATTTTGTATTATAAAAAATCAACATGATTTCACATTTGTGACAACAGGTTTTGATTTTGCGGTACACAATTGAGCATCTTTTAGCCCAAAACAGTGCATTGATCATGTTTTAACCTACTTTACTTACTAAGACACTAAAGTGATGGAAGCAGATTAAATCCAAGATGCAGTTTGGTAACTGATGCCAAATCGAAGACAGGGCAAGGGGACGGGCACGTACCTCGAGGCTTGAGCAAGGAAAGAAACACCTGCAATTGGGTTAGAAAATGCAATGAGGGGCCATGGAAGACATAACGCACAGGGGTCCAAACCTAGCACATGTCCATCTCCGGAGGGGGAGGCGGGAGCTGCTCCTCCGACGCGGTCTCCGCGGGGGGCGCCGCCATCTTTGGATCGAACTCCTCGACGTAGACCCCGTCGACGTCCATGAAGAGGCGGATGAAGACGCAGGCGACGAGTGCGGTGGCGGTGTAGCAGATGCACTGGAGGACGAAGTGGAGGGGAGCCCAGACGAGGTCCCGGCCCGGGACCGGCGCGAGGCTGAGGACCCTGACGGCGTAGAGCGCGAAGTGGAGCCCGACGTAGGCGCATCCGAGCTTCTCCCCCAAGGGGCCCAGGCCGGTGAAGACGCGGTACATGGCGTAGGTCCCCAGCTTCATCTTCATCGGTGGCAGAACCGGCCGCACCAGCTCCACCTCCTCCTCCTCATCCTCCACCACCGCCGCCGACAACCACGACCCCATCGCGGCGGAACGGGAGGGAGGAGCAGATCGAATCGAAGCGGCGAGGGACGAAGCGGGATCGGGGGGGCGCGAGGGCGACGAACAGCTGCGGGAATCGAGCGAGATCGAGGAGCGCGCTGGGGGGAGACGCGGTGACCTAGATCGATCTGGAAACCGAGCGAGATCGGGATGCGGAGGAAGGGGAGGAATCGAGAGCTCGAGGGATTTGGTTGCTTTGGGAGGAAGGGGGAACTGGAAGAGGCGCGCAGGGGGGTTTTGTTCCCGCGCTGGTAAGTCGGTGGGGTTTTACGGTGCGGCGGCGCGTAGAGCTGACGCGACGTGCCCGGGAGTCGGATTGCCAGTTGGCTGGGTCAGGCCGAGCGAGACCGATTTCTATAAAATCTTTTTTGGTACGCAGAAAATCAATTTCACACGTGGCAATCTTATGTAATCCGGTGCTTCATTCACTCCTCCATTCTAATTACATAATTTATTTGACTTAGTCAAACTCAAGTTATTCTTGAAAAACTTCTTTTAAAAAAGTAAAGTCATAACAAAAACTATATGCTATTTGCATGCATTTAGATAAGACCACTAGTCAAACTTGGGTTAAAAAAGTCAATTGAAATATAATTTGAAATAGAGGGGTTATGTTAATAATCTTCATAGCTACATAAAAGCTTCATTCTTATACTACACGCAGGATATTAGAATAATATCTCTCACAACAGAATTCAAGCAAAAGTAGGAAGGGATCTACTCCCTTCATTTCAAATTACACTTTGTATAACTTTTTTAACTCAAAGTTTGACTATGTTTTATCAAACACATTGTGCAAAGTATCATATATATTTTTGTTATGCCATGCTTTATTTATAAAACTTCTTCAAGAATGACTTAAGTTTGATTATATTTGCACAATTTTTTTAATAAGATGAACATCAAACTTGGGGTAAAAAAATATAATCAAACGAATTGTAATTTGGAATGGAGAGCTTAATTCTTTTGGTCAACCTGTTGCTCTAGCCAATCACAAACTCACACCACGCTAGGATCATCATCAGCTCAGATGCAACTCAGATTCTCTTGGACAAAATCTGACATGAACAGAATGAATAACCAGTTCCATAATGCGTGACGTGCATAATCATCAACATCATCAAGAACTTCATGAACAGCTCTTTGACTCGTGAAGATTGGATCTACTTCCTCTATGCCAACCTACTACGAGTCTACGACTATAAAGGAATTCATGGATTCTATGGCCGGGATTCTAATATAAGATTTACGCATTAATTAAGTTAGTCGTAGTATATGGATGATAAAAATAGTGCTAGCCTTTGCGGTGTGCTCGTGTTCCGGTCGCTCCGGCGGCACGTCTCGCTGGGGAAGGGGCGCACGAGCATCCTAGGCTCACATGCATTTGATTTTGGGGATTAGTTGGTGCTTAGGATAGTGAGAGTGGATTGGCGGCGTCGTTGGGGTCAAGCTCGGAGCTTCCGGCTGCAATGCGCGGAAAGGGGTTCGATTTCCAAAACATCAGGTATCATCTCCAAAACATTTTCTTATAATAGTAGTAACATCACAGATTCAATTGTTGGACTACGCAACGTCAAAAGGTAGAGCAAGGAAACATCTCAAGTTGATGATTGAAACATATCAAATAAAGCACTGCAACATTGGACTATGCGACATCAAAAGGTTGAGCGATGAAACATCTCAAGGAAACCCACTGCAACACGAAAAGTCAATTACCGCAACATCTCAAATATAACAGTGTAATATCAAAGATTTATAAACCACTGCAACATCAAAGGTCGAACATTGAAACATCATAGAAATCACTGCAACACCAAAGGTTGATTACTGATACATCTCAAGTAAACAACAAGGAGCGAAGAGAGCGGAAGGCGTCGGCACCGTTGCCAACAATAGCGAGCGCAGAGCGTGCGCGAGCCAGCGATGCCCTATCCACCACAGCGAGGTACATGCCTCTGGGAGCCGAGGTACCTACCTCTGGGTCCATACCTCACACCACCAGGAGAGGACGCACCATGAGTCCGCTGCGAGCCAGATGAGTGCCAGAGCAGAAGGATGCTGGGATGGATTCGGAACTGCTAGTGCTCGGATGTCCGATCCGGGCGCTAGCGTCCAGACTATGGGGCAATTGTGGAAGCAGTAAAAATTGCATCGCAAACATCTCAGCATTGAAACATTGCAACATCAACTCGAATTTTTCAACATCCAAATGAAACATCGTAACATTGCAATATTTGGGTGAAACATGTAACACTAAAACATCTCAGATTTAATTTTGTAACATCCCACATGAAACAATTGCAATATATTCACTTAATTGAAACATTTGATTGTAACATTCACGTGGAAGGAACCAGAAGGTTGAGAGCTGTGGTTGGTTGGGAGTGCATCTGATTTTTTATTTCGGACCAGACGTCCTGCTCGTAGCATTTCCGAATTAAAAAAAACACTCAACATAGTTTAATTTTTTTTTGCAAGCAATAATATGAAGGGAATCCCTGCCTTTCGTTACATGTATACACTAATTAACATGGGACGCAGTGCCATTGAGCAATCGAGCCAAGTACATGGACATGGAAACAAAAGTTATTGTCCCAGTCAACAGCGGGAGGGCCAACTGGCCAATGCCAACCCTATGACTTGGGGTCAAGCCATAGTGATCCACACCATGTACATGTACCGAAGAGTGTTAAATTCATAGGGCAATTGCTGAACAAACTATATCTGCAGCAGAACATATCTTTAAGGCCAGTCTCAGTGGTAGTTTTATGGGCATCATTACCAAAACAGCCACGTTATTCAATTGGATGAAACTGTCACTCTCAATGGATAATTTCATGGCACAGTTTCATATACAAGATGTAAAATTTAATTCTCGCATGGTTTATGGTCAAATGCGTGATGGATGAAACTATAACATTCTCAATGAGAGTTTCGTTATGTTTCATGGACTTGGTAACTGTGCCAGATGGGTTTCATGGTGATGACACTCTTCTCTCCTCTCTCTTCATAATTATCGTGCCATGTCACTAAAATTGCTGATGTGTCACTTGATTTAATGCCCATGAAACTTCTACTGAGACTGGCCTAACAGACTCCCTCATTCATAGCCCTACTGGGTTAACATTTACCTTGAAATTCACCAGCAGCCGAACAGATAGAGCTTTGGTGTGACACGTCGGCCGTCCAGATGAAACAAAATCCATTTCCTGTAGCTTCTGTGAAACTCGCTTTGTGGCAAAATGGTAGTCTTCCTTCAATATGTTTTTACTAGAATGGAAAACAAGATCGGATAGTCCATGTTATCACACCAAAGTTTCCAACTCAAGACAACCAATCCATAACTCCCTTAGTAAAATTTGTACCTGTATAACTTCTGCCTAGCAGTAACCTTTAATCAGACTCAGGACTAGATCCTGAGACGGTAGGTAACACGCATATGTTCATATGACATTCTTTTGCCCATGTGTTATTCTGGTGACATATATGCACCCACATGTCAAATTGTTGTGCCTAAATAAGCAATTTGAAAGATGATGTAACTAAACGCACCCTCTCGCTAAGTTTATATAGTAACAACGCAATTAATAACTCTATTGCCAGCTAGCTAGTCAAGCACTTGAACTGAAAACAGTATCAGCAAAGGAGCCCTAGCTAGGACACCAATATATATTTAAAGATGGCAAGCACAAAGGCTGCATATAAAAAACTGAACCGATTGGCGTTTGTGCTACCATCTAGCACTTTACCCACGTTATTACATATAGTTGGTGCTATTACATCCAAGTCACTAAAGAACGACGATAGGATGTACAGCTACGTGTAACCATACCATATCATAGGAAACCATTAGAAAAGATATATGTGCATCGAGTTGTTGTTTATAATTAGATGAGTGGGTGGAGCCGTGCATAGAGACGCTTGAGGGAAGACAAAAGGGGGAAATTAGACCTTACCATTAAAAGATGCAAATTTTATTCATACAACTAACATGCCCCTTTTGTTAAAAAAAGTCCAAAACGTACTTTCCTTTTTTTTTCTTAAAAAGTACAGCTAACACGCCGTTTGGAAATTCCATGGCAGCCAAAGGACAAATAGAAGGTCGAGAATCAGAAGATAAAGACGGATCGGAGCCATGATTTTACTGCAATTCACTAGTTACAAATGCAAGGAAATGAACAACTCAAGCATACATGGAAGTATGTAACATGTCGCGTCTAAAGGCCGCTCTTGATCGACGCGAGTGTCCTTATGACCCCGGAAATGCCAGCAATGGCAGAGCCAACCGCGGCGACGGTCTTCCAGTGGTTGTAAAGAAACGCATGCACCTTGGTCTCCGTCCGCTTCTTCTCCCTGAAGCTCTCGATCTGCCGCATGATGCCGGTGTAGCGTTTCCCCAGGCGCAGGCCCTGGAGGCTCGTGAAGAAGGCGAGCGCCTCCTGGTTGGTGAGCCCTCCTCCTCCGTGAAGCAGACCCGTCACCCGCATCTCGTGCACGTCATCCTCCCTATACGCCAACATGGCCAGGAGCAGGAGGTAGGAGCAGACAACAGAGTCTTTATCACCAGCTTCCGAGAAGCTCTCGACGTTGCAGAGCTCGAGAGCCGCCATGTTGACGAGGTAGCTTGCACGGTCACGGTCCAGTGACAGAGACGCTAGTGAGAGCTCGGCGAAGAGGATCCCGTGGTTGAGCTGCATGTCAATGAGCTTCCCCGTGCTGTTGGGTGTGAGCTTGATGCCCATCTCCTCGAGCTCCATGGCACTGTGTGTAACTGATCTTTTCTTGATTTCCGGTCTGGGGAAATCAGGGTCGCCTCTTCCAACAATGTAGTTCCGGAGAAGACCAAGGAGATGCGGCGGTCGGTAAGGCGGTTCGCCGCCTTTGTCACCATCCAGCTCAAGAGCATCCTCCTTTTGTTGGGGAAGCTTACGGTCAGAGAGACAGCCTCTTAGAGAAGCAAGGAACTTGCCCAAGCTCACACGCCTGAATCTCATGATCGCCTCGACCACCCGCCATGGGATCTGGTTCTCCAGCAGCAACACGTCGTGAAGGATTTCGCTGCGGTTGGGGCTCAAGAAACGGCGCATGCTCGGATGCATTTTGGCATCGTCACACCGCATAAGCATGAACTGCACCAAGAAGCAAGCATCAAAGAACATCATGTGTTGGAATTCATTCTCGTCGGTACCTTCCATCACGTCCGGGTCGTAGAGTCGCCGGGCATCGTCCGCGGCATCGACCAGCACGGGGTACACGACCTCCAGTAAGGAGCCAGATTCGTTGAGGCAGTGGTAGGCGGCCGCGTGCTTCGCCTCCTCGGCCAGCTTCAGGTGTTCTAGGTGGCGGTGGTAAGGGCCGATGGACACGATCATCGGCGCCATGTAACGCTCGTTGACGTATCCGACGAGGCTTGCAGGGTACCTATCACTACCGGAAAATGCTAATATGCCGAGAGCAAATATCTTTGCCATGAGCCAAACGACGGGCTCTCGGCAAAGAAGACGTTTGCCGTGAGCCATGCCCCAAGACTCTCAGCAAAGAGGAAACCGTCGGCAAAAACAACGTTTGCCGTGAGCACCTAAGGCTGGGCTCTCGGCAAAGCTTGAGCACTCGACGAACGAAAACTTCGCCGAGAGCTAGAGCAAAGGTGCTCTCGGCAAACTAGGACATCTCGGCATACATGATCACGTGCCACGTTCGTGCTCTCGCCGCCAGAGACGGCGTTTGGGGCGGCTAACGGCCGTCAACGTCTTTGCCGTGAGCCTACAAGGAGCTCACGGCAAAGGGTTCTTTGCCGAGAGCAGAGGACGTGCTCTCGGCAAAATTGGACACGTGGCACGGCATCAGTCAGGCCGGCATGGCCACGTGGCAGCCTCTTTGCCGAGAGCCTTCCAGAGACTCTCGGCAAAGGCACGGTTTGCCGAGAGCCTTCCTAAGACTCTCGGCAAAGAGTCTCTTTGCCGAGAGCTTCCTGGCGGCTCTCGGCAAACGTGTCCCACATATTTCACATTTCAACGCCCAAACAAATTTTCTTAGTTCACACATCCTACAAAGTACAACATGTGAGCATTTGACTATTTTACCAATTTGTTTGCTATTTTTAATTTCTTTGTATCCATTTGTTGGGTTTATGGAATAATTCTAAGTTGAATAGAGAAACGATTTGAAAAATGGTAAAAAATGAATTAACTAATGAGATTCATGTAAGTAAGTGTGATGTGAAGCCTTACCAACAAAATAAGAGTATATTTCAATGAAAACATGGAAAAAACCACGTGGATTAATAGTTTTGCAATTATTAAAAATAGCAAATGGAGTCCGAAAATCATGATTTTTGTAGACATCCAATGATTTGGTGTACTAAGAGTGTGGGAAAAGTTAGACGAGGTTTCGGGCAATTTTGTGTCAAACCATGCACAAATCCGAACATCTCCGTAGAAGTTTCGTAAACATCACATGTGATCTCTAGAATTTGAGCTCAAAGGGAACTTTAAATTTGAGTTTGCATGCAAAACTTTGTGCACATGTTATAGACACTATAATATGGTCTATGTCAAAATTTGGTATTTTTTCAGAATAATTTGATATATATTTCTACTTCATATATACATGAAATAATGAAAATTTACTAAAATACACATGAAATAATGAAATAATATGTAAACAAATAGGACTTCATGATTTTACTCATCATATGAAATAAGATCAGTATCATCAACACTTTAGAAAAAAGAAATGGAGAGCACAATAAAATAAAAACTAATGGGGGATCAACTCTTTGCCGAGAGCCTCAAGGAGAGCTCACGGCAAACAGGGTGTTTGCCGTGAGCTCGGCCTTGTGGCTCTCGGCAAAGAGATGTTTGCCGAGAGTTTTCGGAGGAGCTCACGGCAAACTAGTTTGAAATTTTTCGTACTGAAATTTGAAATTTTTGGAACTGAAAATTGAATCTTTGCCGAGAGCCTAGATGTAGCTCTCGGCAAACGCCCTCTTTGCCGAGCGCCTAGATCTGGCTCTCGGCAAACGTGCCTTTCTTTATGGCCAGTTTGAGCCTGTTTGCCGAGAGCACTGATCTAGCTCTCGGCAAACGCCCTGTTTGCCGATAGCACAGATCTAGCTCTCGGCAAACGCCCTGTTTGCCGAGAGCCTAGATCTGGCTCTCGGCAAATCCGTGCTTTGCCGAGAGCCAGATCTAGGCTCTCGGCAAACAGGGTCTTCTCTACACTTAACCGTTCTCTCATCTCACCTCTCCTCTCACTCTCATTCTTATCTCCGCCCGCCCCTGCCCCCGCGCCGCCGCCGCCCCCCGCGCCGCCCGCCTCGCCGCCCCGCCCCGCCCCGCTGCAGCGCCGCCCGCCCCTGCCGCCGCCCGCGCCGCCCCCCGCGCCGCCGCCGCCCCTCCCGCCGCCCCCTGCTCGCCGCCCCCTGCGCCGGCCGTGCCCTCGCCGCCCCCTGCTCGCCGCCCCCTGTGCCGGCCGCGCCCTCGCCGCCCCTGCGCCGCCCCACCCCCCGCCGCCCCGCCGCCCCACCCACCCGCCGCCCCACCCCACGCCGCCGCCCTCGCGGCTGCCGACGCCGGCCAGCCACCACGCCGCACGCCCGTCGTCCTCGGTAATTTTTTATTTTTGGTATATTTGTTTTGAATTAAAAATTGTATAAACTTGTAGAAAATTTGGATTCATGTGTAGGAATGAGTTAATTTTAAAATACAAATTGATATGATGGTTGTTTCTATATTTGTGGATGTATATAATTGTATGAATGTGTGATTCTATAAAGTGAATGTGATTCTATATATGTGAATGTGATTCTTTGTGACTAAATCGATATGATGGTGGGCTTTAGAAACCTCACCGTGCAGGGGAATTGCTGCCGAAATTTTTCATTGAAATTGTTATGTTATTTTTCCAGGAGAGGAGTCGACGCTCGTCTTCCTCGACGCTAGCTGACGCTCACCGTCATCGACGCTAGCCGGATAGCAAGGTGAGACATAGAACACTTGTCTTTTCGTTTCATGTTTTAGGTCACGTAACCTAGTTAGGCGTCTCCCGTTCGAAAGAGATACAGTTTGAGATATGCAGATCTCTGCATATCATATGTAAAACTGTATCTGTTTCGAATTGTCCACGTTTATTGGACAGCCCGAGGATGCGACGATATCGTTAGTTTCCATGTTCTACTTCTATCCGGGACAGAGTTTCGGCAGCATCTCCCTGTTGTTCTTCGGATGCACACTCTCCTTTCAAGGACGTGTATCTGGAGAACAGCGGGGAGATGCTGCCGAAAATCTGTCTTGGATAGAGTAGAGCATGGAAACTAACGTCATCGCCGCATCCTCGGGTGGGATTAGGACCTATCTTTGCCTATTAGAAAGTATAAGGAGCGTGTAGATACTTAAGATATTTATATCCCTCATTGAAATGTGAAAGGATGGCTGACCGTGAGTGGATGTACACGGGCCGCCCGAGCCCGCGTCAGTTTACAAATGAATGGATGGACAAGACCCAGAGATTCATTAGACTAGCATTTGCTAAGGCTAAAGGAGCCAATGCGACTTGGTGTCCATGCAGTCGTTGTCAAAACAAGAAACGACAAACAAAGAAAGATATGAGTACTCATCTCTGCAAGAATGGGTTTGTTGCCGGCTATACTCGGTGGGTCTACCATGGCGAAACCGATCGGAGAAGGGAGGAGGTGGTGAGGCAACGTGTCATGGAGTTTGATGATGAAGCCGGGGTAGGGGACATGTTAAATGACTATGACCAAGCCCACTTCAATGAAGGACCTAGTGAGGAGGAGCCGGAGGTAACCGCAAAAGCGTACTACGACATGTTGTCCGCGGCTCAACAACCCTTACACGGGCATACCAAGGTTTCTCAGCTGGATGGCATTGCACGTCTAATGGCGCTAAAGTCCCAGTATAACCTTGGGCGGGAGGCCTTCAATAATATCTTGAGTGTTGTCGGTAGTCTGCTTTCTAAGGGTCACATTCTTCCAAAGAGCATGTACGAGGCAACAAAACTCCTCAACGAACTCAAGATGCCCTATGAGCAGATCCATGCTTGTCCAAATGGATGCGTGTTGTTTAGGAAAGAACACGAGAATGCGAGGTACTGTCCGAAGTGTAACTCGTCTAGGTACGTGGAGGAAGATGCTGGTGATGGACAGAAGAAGCAGAGCAAGCTCCCCTTGAAAATCCTACGGTACTTGTCTTGCATCCCACGGATCCAACGGCTATACATGACCGAGGAATCTGCGAAGCAGATGACATGGCATAAAAATGGACGTCGATACAATCCTGACAAGATGGTACATCCGTCCGATGGTGAATCATGGCAACACTTTGATCATATTCATCGTGGCAAAGCCGCAGAGGCCCGTAACGTTCGCGTCGCTCTGGCCACAGATGGGTTCTAGCCTTATGGGATGGGGGCTGCCTCATACACTTGCTGGCCCGTGTTTGTTATCCCTCTCAATCTCCCCCCCGGCGTCATCTTCTCTCGGCAGAACATTTTCCTGTCTTTGATAATTCCTGATCACCCGGGGGCTAATATGAATGTCTATATGGAGCCTCTTATTGATGAATTGGAGCATGCTTGGGAGCGAGGGGTATTGACGTACGACCGAGCCACAAAGAGAAATTTCATAATGCATGTTTGGTATCACTACTCCTTGCATGACTTCTTAGCATATGGGGTATTCTGCGGCTGGTGTGTTCACGGGGTGATTCCATGCCCAATTTGCAAGGCAGGTGTGAAGTTCATTTGGCTGAGTAAGGGTGGAAAGTATTCCGCGTTCGACAAACACCGGCAATTCCTCCCTTTGAACCATCCATTCAGGCGAGACATCCGGAATTTTACGAAAGGTGTTGCAGTTACAGACCCTGCACCGCACATTATGACCGGTGCTGAGGTTTGTGCTCAGGTAGCCGCTCTCCAGGTCAACGAACAAGGTGGTTTTGTAGGATATGGTCAGGATCATAACTGGACTCATAAGTCTGGACTGTGGAGGCTCGCCTATATGCCAGATATTCTTC
The DNA here is from genome assembly GCA_015342445.1 of Digitaria exilis. Taxonomy (NCBI): domain Eukaryota; kingdom Viridiplantae; phylum Streptophyta; class Magnoliopsida; order Poales; family Poaceae; genus Digitaria; species Digitaria exilis. The sequence goes on along the minus strand of JACEFO010000866.1, from coordinate 217,520 downwards.
TTCCTCATAACATTGATCTGATGCACACCGAGAAGAATAATGCCGAGGCTCTTTTTTCAACACTCATGGACATTGCTGATAAGACCAAAGACAATGTTCTCCTTTTCTAACCGCTTTGTTCTCCTTTTCTGCAGTCGGCAGCACATGGCAACCGGGACTGCCCTCAGTTCAAGGTGTGGTGCTTAGCTCATATGGGCAAGGCAACGGACGACATCGACTACAGCGAGGACACTCCCGACTCGGCGTTCACCAACCCCACCATCCCTCCGAGGGTCAGTTCGTACACGTCTAGGTCAAGGGAGGTCCATGGGCCAGACTACGCTCCAAGCACCCAGAACTTTGATGGGCGAGTCGTCATGGAGGTGGGCGGAGGGAAGAAGCATGGGCGGTATTGGATGGGTGACAACGTCATGGACTCGACCACGACGCCAAGACTCCCCGAGATTCGGAAAAGGGCGCCGAGCGGAAGCGACACAATCCGCCCACGCATGACACAGGAGCAGCTGCAGATATCGTCTCTACAGGTTATTTCTTTTTTACTTTGTTTTCCATTGCTTTTGATGTACGATTGCTTCGCATTCTAACATATATTTTGAATGTAATGCAGTCCCAGCACGCCCAAGAGAGGACCGAACGGGAGAGCCTACAGGCCAACTTGACCCAGATGTACGCCTGGATGCAGAGCGTGGGCACTCAAGTGTCCGTCCCTCCTCCACAGCTTCAGTTTCAGCCACCGCCTCGGCAACCGACCCCTGTGAGTATAAAAACTTTTGGTTTGTAAGTTCATTGGTTAAATCTTGTCTCACGTGAAAACATTTCTCGTTTCTGCAGGGTCTCTCGGCGGGATCAAATGATCCCGCTGGAATGGTCAACATGTCGCCTGGTGTGTCGCCTACGGCTCGTGTGTCGGACTGGTCGCCTTGGGGAACTCAGCAGGACGGACAGGGCTCACAGGATCGCGACCTCTCCAACCCCTCCCAAGCACACAACCCGTGGGAATGGCGGCACCACCATTAGGTTGTTGACGGACGTTGTGGTTAAACTTGTGGTCGAACTTGAATGTTATGTGCATGGACTTGTGCTATAACTTGTTGTTAAACTTCTGGTTAAACTTGTGGTTGAAACAGTATGTTATGTGCATGAAATGTTTGTGTATTGGTTATATTAATTGCCTGTGATGTATGTGTGATATATTTCAGTTGTTGGGCACCATATATGAGCAAATAAGAAATAAAAAAGGCCTCAGCCCAGGGGTTTGCCGAGAGCATGGGGCCAGGCTCTCGGCAAAGATGCCATTTTTTGCCGAGAGCCCTGGCCAAGGCTCTCGGCAAAGCCCCTGTGCAGAGCCCCCGCGCCTGCCCCCCGGTATGGGCCCCATGGGCTCTTTGCCGAGAGCCTGGCACGTGGCTCTCGGCAAACCTTGAATTCTTTGCCGAGAGCCAGGCACGTGACTCTCGGCAAACCTTGAGTGCTTTGCCGAGAGCCTGGTACATGACTCTCGGCAAACCCAGCTGCGGGCCCCACAGAGACGGCGCAACGCCGTCTCGCCGGCGTTAGGGCCAGGCTCTTTGCCGAGAGTCTACATGCTCTCGGCAAATACCTCCTGTGCACACGACAAAGGCTTTGCCGTGATCCCGGAAGAATGCTCTCGGCAAAGGTAGCTTCGCCGAGAAAATCTTTGCCGAGTCATCTTTGCCGAGAGCCGGCTCTCGGCAAAGCCTTTGCCGAGAGGATTGTCCTCTTTGCCGAGAGTGCCAGGCTCACGGCAAAGAGCCTGGATCCGGTAGTGTATGCATCTTCTCCTTCATCATCATACGAGCCGAGAACTCACCGGCTGCTCGCTTGAAGAAAGCACGGGCTTGGCCGTCGACAGAGATCCTCGGTTCAGTGTTGAGGCCATCAATGTCAACAATAGACTCTGGTGATAGTGCTGCTGGCCCTCGACTGTTGTCCCCAGATTCCTCCGTTGTGTCCACATCAACACCATGATCACTATGGTGAGGGCTCTCCGATTCATTGTTGCCCTCATTACCATCGTCCCCAGTATTTTGTGTTACTTTGTGACTCCGATCTCTATCACGTCGTGAGTCTGCAGCATAGTAGTTGTACTCAGCTAGCTGCTGCTCTATGCTGCTAGAGACATTAAGGACATCTGCTTGAAGGCTGAAGTTACCAAATATGTCGACGATCGACGCGTAGTAGACGGGGAGGCCGCTGGCAGGAGCCCAAACTTCAGCAGCTGATTCTTCAACGGTCCAGTCTGCCCGCTGAATGTCACGAGGTCCCCATGCTGCATCCGCTTCCATTTCTATATATGCTGAGCACTGTACATAGGAAATACCTGGAAATCAAGAGTGAAACAAGAGATCTATTGAAACACATCCAATATCAGAAACTACAAGCTAGCGAGATCGAGAACAAATAAAGAGAGAAGAGAAAGGAAGATTCTACTTACCCGAGGCAAGATGAACGGCCTTAGATGTGGTTGTGTGGACTCTCCTCTTATGTGCAGTAGAGAGAGCTTCAAATTCCTGTGCCAGAATATCGCCTAAAGTTTGCCATATCTGTTTTAGTATGGACCTCTGCCCATGTTACATGCTGGTTTCGTGCTACTATCGTCCTCTCGCTCACGACAACAGCCGCAGCCAACCATATATATTTTATCGACCGAGAGTGAGCTTTAATTATTGACATGACTGTTGGAGTATAAGTAAATTGCCCACCTCTTCCCGTGAGCTTAAGCTTTTGGTTTGAATTGGTTGGTGCATGCAACTCAATATGGTATCAGGGCCAGAGGTCTCGAGTTCGAATCCTGGCGGGCGCGATTAAACAAAATAATTGCAGCCCACTCCAATTTCCACGTATGCAGCATGGGGGAGTTCGAATCCTGACGGGCGCGATTAAATAAAATAATTGCAGCCCACTCCAATTTCCACGTATGCAGCCTGGGGAGCCTGCACGTGAGGGGGAGTGATGGAGTATAAGTGAATTGCCCACCTCTTCCCATGAGCTTAATCTTTTGGGTTAAATTGGTGGGTGCATGCATCTCAGTAACGACGACAATATATATACTGCTGCTACCACCACCCACCGTGCTTAGTTCGTAGGATCATATGATGAGGGTACAGGTACACCATCTAGGCATCGACTTCAAAGCAAACACTACAAGCAGAAGGCTTTACAGGTTGTAGATTGATTGGAAAGCATGGAACCCCACTTAGGAGATGCACCTTTGTTAATAGGAAACTTTTGGTATAGGACGTCTAAATTCGTTTGTAGTTCGTCAGAACACATGCTTGACCATGAAATTGCTCGATAACATTACAAAACCATGGTTGTTTGCAACACCACACCCAACGATTAAAATAAAAATATATCTGTTTTTTAGGAGAGAGATAAGGTAGGGAAAATGTCATTTTTCTCTTGTCTTCATCCTCTTACTCCTAGCAATTCCTTTTCCCTGTGCCAACCATGCAAACAAGCCTCACGAAGCCACGCAACATCACACATATGCACCTTCACAGCTCTTCCTTGCATGGTACTCCCCGCCCAAGCCCAACTTTTAATCCGTGCTTCGGACCGCTATAGTCAACCATTGTTATGGGTATATTGGAACTCTGGCTCCATCTATGTCAAAGGATCTACTCTCTCCATTGCAAATTATAAATTATTCCAGCTTTTCTTGACTGAAATATATATACTATGAAAACATATTTAATGAAAAAACTAATAATACTCATTCGATATCACAAATATTAGTACTCTGTTGTATAAATTTTGTTGAACTTGAGATGCTTGGACTCCAAGAAAGTTAGAAGGAGGGAGTATAGCGACAAAAGGCAGAATAAGAGATTTCTGAGTGTGAGTCTAGAATGCTATACTTGACAACAAAATAAATGAATGTAGAATATGAGGTAAATAGCGGCAGTAAATTTCACTATCATATAAAACAACAGAAGCCATAAGCCTGTCAATCTAACTTTAATCACGCCTCCATCTTCACACTCCAAGATGGTTTTTATCCTAAGTAAATATATTTGTGGTATATATAGCCTAGTTTAGCCAACCATTAACCTTACGACGCGCGCCGTCACGCCGTCAATGTGGGCGGCCACTGCTGCTCGTACGGATAGGCCTGGTCCTGGTGGTACACGCCCATCTTCCGAACGCGCTCCACCGCCTTGGTCTCGAGATCGACGGAGAAGATCCACTTGCCGTTCCGCGGCGACACCAGGACGTACGTCTCATGCGCCGCGACAACCACAGGGCCACCTTCGGCCACGACGGCGTCCACCGGCAACCGCACTCGAGTCTGGAGCACCCACTTGTCACAGCCACGTAGACGAGCATGGACCCTGACCTGCTGGTCCAACAAGCGGACAACACGCAACGTCGTGCCGTCCTCGCTCCCGATGACCCTGAAGAACGCCTCGTACTTCCCATGCATCTGCATGCTCACAGGGACAGAAATCTGCGAGCTACCCGCGGTGACTTCGTCAAGAACGAGCGCGACACGGGAGGCGCCGCCGCGGCTGACGGTGCCCCAGTAGAGGGACCCGTTGGCGCGGCCTGCGAAGAAGAAGGACCCGATCGTGTTGGGGACGTCGATGGTGCCCTCCCAGTTGCAACTGACGTCGTGCCAGTTCGCAGAGTACACGCACGCCCCCGGCACGCCACGGCCGCGAACCAACCTGTGATCCCTGAGCGTGACGGCCACGACCTTGAAGTTGGACAGGCTCACACCGCCAGGCCTACCGGCGTCGAGGAGGAACAAGCCGAGGACGGGCGGCGGAAGCTCGGCAGCTCCGGCGGGTAGTTGATCGCCTCGTACCGCCGCGCCACCGGATTGCACACGACCAGGGTTCTGGGATTCAAAATAGAAAAAAATTCGGAGCCTACCGAATTTGGCGAATTTCGGAAATTTGAGAAAATTCGGACCGGGTTTCAAGTGAATTGACCAGTCAAACCATTCATATTTTGAACGAATTTTTCCAAAATATGATGAATTTCAACCGAAATTTTGACAAAAATATAAAAACCTGTTATTTCAGTAATAACCATCAAACAAACGATAATACAAGCATGAAGTGCCATGGCACTGCATCTCATGGCGCATCATCACTATCAGTTCATCGCCAATTTTGAAATTGCGTCGGCTTGACTGTCGGCCCTGCTGCTGCCGCCCCGACTACAAGGTACACGGCCGCTGACCACTGACTCCCCGAGGCCTCCATGAGCCCAACCAGCTGCAGAACACGATGTAGCAACCACGATTCAAAGCAATACATACCCAATATCTAAAAGTATTCCATCAGACAAAGATCAAGGCAGTTTCATACCAACGGTTGGAGAGGAGACAACACAGGGGAATAGGAGGAGATGTTGGTGCCGGAACAAGAGAATGAGAGGAGCTGATTGGGACAATGACGACCAAAGATCTGTGTTGGGTTGTTGCTGTGGGGCTCTACTTCCTCCGTGCCTTCGGGACGGGAGAGCTGCCGCCACCGGCACCAGGGAGAGAAGAGGAAAAATAAAATTCTAGGGTTTCCAAGGTCCAACTCAGTCTTATATACCGTGGGAAGGGATATTTGGGCCGCGAAAGTGACAGAGGTGGGCTAAAAATTCAAAATGGGCCGAAATTATTTGGCTGGCTTTAATTTGTCTCGGGCCCAACCGAAATGGACGAATTTCGGTGAAATTCGGCCCATTCGGCCCGAATCCCAAATCCTTGCACACGACGAGGGCAGGGTTGATGCGGCAGCTCGGCTCCGTCCGGCCGCCCTTCTTCAGGAGGAGGAGCAGGCCGTTGCGGCTGTCGGCGATCTTGGGCACGAAGTCGAGGGACGAGGACGACTCGTGGCCATGGATGCTGCGCCACGTCGGTGACGGTACGAAGATCGGGTGGCCGCCGTCGGAAGGTAGACCTAGCCGGGACCCGGGCACTACGAAGTGGCCAAGGACGATGCGCAGGGCACGGAAGCGGTGCTGGAACCCGGCGTCCGCCACGACGCGGCACCAGCGCTTGCACGCGGAGGCGGCGCGCACGAGGCAGGCGGAGGAGTCGAGCCGGAGGAGGATGAGCTCGAGGATATGGTCGGGGATGTTGTGCACGGTGCACGACGCCGCGCCTCCTGCTGCCGGCTTAGGCGCTACTGGCGGCTTGTCCCTGTGCCGATGCCGCCGACTTCGCCTCCGATTGCTCTCCATGGAAGTCGATCGTTAAGCAAAGAGAGGTCACGGGGGGTGATGCGTCCGATTCTGCTTAGAAATAGTTCCAGTTACGTCGCGTGTACGTCCGCACAAACAGTAGTGGAGTCGGGGTCAAGCTTTCACAAGACCCCCAACGGCAGCACGTTTTGGACTCTCATACGCCCAATAAACTCGACGTTTAATTTCCTCAAGGTGAATACACATTCAGATCATTGCCGTGTTTGCCCCGCTTCGTTGCATGTCATCCCATGTACACTGTGTCGAAGTCACTATGCGCCTTACCATTAAGTGCAATGAGTATTTATAAAACATCAAAATTTAAATCTTGCACTATAGATGTTGTTGGATCCATGGTTTCACGGTATTCAAGATGTTGGCCATATTGAAAAAAAAAGAAACCCAGCCCTGGAAATGGCTTTAGGCTATGTTTATTTCCTTTCTTCTTTTCCAAATTTTGTCCCAGCTCTATATATGTTGTTCACGTCCTGAATTATATAGTCTAGGTTATGGTTCAAAGATTTACTCATCTTCAATCGAGCAGGACGAGGGCATGTCGTCCTGGGATAGGTTCCAGAACCTCTGCAATCTCTGCTTCAGACTGGCCGTCCACAGCAATCGCCTCGCCGAACTAGCTTGGTTACCATTCCATGGAGCAGTCCAGGATTGCTAGTAGCGTTTCAATGCCTTGGTCTACCACACGCCATAGTTCCTCCCGGGCCAGAAGGCTCACCGCTTCGTGGGTGCTCTTTCAGATCATATTGGCGTCAATGTAGAGCTCCTTGAACCACAGAACTTACAGGCAGCCAAAACCTCTTTTACACCAACTCCGGTGACGTTAGGGTTTTGGGGTTGCCAGGGGGCTGGTGCTAACCGCCGACCTTAGAAGGAGAGGTAGTAGGCCAGCCTGGCAGTGGTGGTGGGCGCAAGGCCGGAGAGGCTGGCAGTGGCAGCCAGGATGGCGCGGGAGGGCTGATTGGACACGACAATGGCAGAGGTGGCAGTGGTGCCCTAGCCTGCCCGTGCCAGTGGGTTGGTATTTGGGCTAGGCAGTGGGTGGCTAGCGTTGGGAGTTTCGAGAGGTAGAAGAAGAGGCGGGGAAGGTGAAAGAGATAAGGTGGAGAGAGTGTGGGTTTGGTATTAAGCCGTTCATTTTAGATTCAATGGCTCAATTATTTGAATTAGACCTTTGTGTTTATCCAGGTGACCACATTTTTTCGTATTGACTAAGAGCGTTGTTACCATGCTTGAAGGAACTCCTTCCCAACTAAATAGGCTCAACCGTTGATCTCAAAAGAGAAGACATTTATTATAAAAGGGTAGTTTATAGTCTTTAATCCCTAATTCCATCCATACAATTGCACGAAACAGGTTGCTAAAAAAACGCCCCCTTCCTCTACCTACCGCCTCCTCCCATTAACGCCGGCGGCCTATCCATCGAAGGTCCCATCCCAGCCACGCTTCCATTGCTCCTCGGACGCACGCAGCAGAAGGACGCCCAATGCCTCGCCGCACGTAGAGCCTCGGCCCACCGAGGCACTCCTCGTCAACCACACCAGGCGTGAGGTAGCAGGGCGCAGGGGCATGATGTTCGATCTACAAGTTCATGGCCTCACCGTGCAAGTCGACCGCTCAGCCCCGATTGGAGTTGGCCGTGACGGTTTGATTTAGTCGCTTGATGCAGGAAGGCAGCATATAACTGGTCTCGGTTTACGGTTGAACTGCCCGCTTTTCTACGAGGACATCGGCCTGTAGCCGCACTGCTGGCTGTAGCGAGGGCGGCGTAGCAGTGTAGCACCGGCCACGACCTGGGTGTGGGTGCTACCATCAATGACGAGATGGCATAGCAAACGCCGGCCACGAGCTGATGGGTCTGTGCGGAGAAGAGACACAGAGAAGGATTATACACTAATTACATCCAAAGAAAGATGATTACTAAAAATACAAATATATCCTTCTAATTCATTTTGTTATTGGTTCCTGACCTACCGAATTTGAGTTCCTGGCCCACCATTTCGGTTCCTCGTAACAGGTTCCTTTTGACTTTTAACCATTAGATCAATGATAATGAACGTCTGTTATTATTTCCAAGCGCCATAAAATTCCTCATTGACTAATATCGTAGAACAGTCGAGAAGGAAACATTTGCATAACTGGAAGATCATACAATAAATACATACATACGTACGTACGTACATACATACATACATACATACATACATACATACATACATACATACATACATACATACATACATACATACATACATACATACTGTGGAGGTCATGGATTAGGGGGCCACTATCAGTACGCCAGCGAACGACGCGTTAACAGAAGAAGACCCTGGCAACTCCAGCGACAAAATGGTCGGAAGGTTCCGTCTCGCCCGACCCTCCGAGGGTTCCGAGGGCGCGTGGACGTGAGCTCCCCGCTTCACCCGGCCTTAGCCTGCTCCGGACGACCCGTGGACCGGAGGGGTCGGGCGCGTCCGTCTCGCCCGACCCCCAACCCCAGGGTCGGATGGGCAGACCCCCGCGAGGGGTCCTGCCAGTCGATATACACTCACGGCGGAAAAAGGGGAGGACTCTCGAAGACCCTCCCCAAGTCAAATCTGACTTGTGCGGAGGAAGGCGTGCGACTAACGCTTTCTCCCGACCGACACCCGACATCATCTGCTCACCTGCCATCTGCAAAAGCTGATCTGCAGCCCTGCGCAAGGGAAAAGGGCAGCTGCATGCATGCTCCCACGCTAACAGCCAAGGAGGAAGCTACCGGGAAGTTGCGGATGGGAGGGATGAGGACACGCGGCAACCGAGGAAGGGGTCGCCAAGACGCACCAGGCTGACAGCGCGCAACCGCCGGGGGCATCCGGCCCTTGGGGAGTAGATAGGTAAAATAACGTTGTAAAGTTGTTCTCCCCTTGGACTATAAAAGGGGAGGGCGTCCCTGCGAGAGGGAGAGGGAGATACACAGGAGAATTCCTTTTCGATCTCTAGAGCACTAAGTCCCCTACACGCACACTTCACACACAAGGCTAGAACCGGCCTTCGCTGTAACCCGCCGCCAAGAGAGCAATACGATTTGGAGCTCGTTTCACTGGACGTAGGGATCGCTCCCGAACCAGTATAATCCTCTTTGTCTTGCGTGTCTTGAACCATTCTCCACCGAGACGTGCGTGTTCTGTGATCGACACTCGCCGGCGTGAGGTACCCCGTGTGCCACCCGCCGACAGTTGACGCGCCAGGTAGGGGCCTGCGCACGTCTACATCTTCTTCGACACCCGGTGCGAGATGGCTGGTCTCGGTGACCATCAGCTCAGGTTGGGCGCGACCATTCGCTTCGGCAGCCTCGAGTTCCTCGTGAACGAGATGCCAGGCGCTTGTGGCGGCGCGCTCCGCCTCGTGCTCGTCGACAACCCTGGCCGCCCGCGCGGGGCACGACCTCTGTGGAGGCCCGGCGGTGCCCGCGGCCGCTTCGAGAAAGGCCATGACGGCCACGACGGCTGAGAGCGCCGTTTCTCGGAGCTCAATCGAAGTTTCCCGGGTGGGGCGCGAATGAATCGTGCACCACCTTGGCGAAAGCAACGACCTGACCAAAGCGCCCCACGGGAGGCGTTCGGGTTCGCCCTCATCACGCGGCCCCAAAGGCCAAGTGACCAAGAGGATCGACGCGAACTCACGAAAAGGCAGGGCGATAGCCTTTCCCTTTGGGCTGAAGAACGCGTCACAAACTTTCTCCGACTCGGCGCCGTGCCAGGCTTGGAAATGCCTCGAAAGGCAACACGCCAAGGTACGTCTGCTGAGGTATGAAGGCATCTTAGGGCACCACTCGTCCCCGGACGACGTGACCGCCTTGAGCGAGCCGGAGCAGGAGAAGGGTCCGGAAGCGCACGTCCCTCCAAGGATGCGCGCGCACTGCCCCACGCGGGAGTGCTTCACCGTGGTTCCCCCGGATGACGCAACGAACGGGGCTAACGCGGCTGAGATCTGGCTCACGCCAGAGCAGATCGTGGCAAAGCAGCAAGAGCTGGAGGATATGCGGCTCGCCATCGAGATAGAGAAGGCCCAGCTTGACGCAAGCATGGAACCGTCCTGGCCCGGCCGCTTTCTCTCACGAGATCCGCACCATAGCAATTCCCCCATGGTTCCGCCTCCCCGCCAACTTCAGCAAGTACGATGGGGAGACAGACCCCTCGGTCTGGCTGGACGACTTCCGGCTTGCGTGCCAAGCGGGAGGGGCTTCCGATGACAGTCATCATACGAAACCTCCCTCTGTACTTGGCAGAGCCAGCTCGCGCGTGGCTCGAGTGCTTGCCAAACGGGAAGATGCGAACCTGGGCGGACCTGAGGGTTATCTTCGTCGGGAACTTCCAAGGCACTTGCGCACGCCCAGGCAAGGTCTGGGACCTCAAGAGGTGCAAGCAGAGGCACGGGGAGACCCTACACGATTACCTGCGTCGGTTCTCTCGGCAATACAACAACCTCCCGGACGCCACTGATGCTGATGCCATCGCTGCGCTGATGGGAGGCACCAAGAGCCGACCCTTGGTCAATCGGATCGGCAGGGAGTGCCCGAAGACGATCAAGGAGGTCCTCAACATGGCTGCTGAAGAAGCACAAGGAGATGAAGCCGTACTGGCGCATTTTCCCGAGGACGGAGGGAAGAAGAAGCGCGAGGAGACTGCCGACGAGGCAGGACCATCGGACTACCGAGAGAAGAGGAAAAAGAAGAAGAAGGAGAGGCGGGTCAAGTTCATCGCCGTCGCAGACCCCAAGCCCTCCCGACCCCAGGGCCGGATGCCGCAAGGCCAAAGACGAGATGACTGACCCCAAGGGCGACGACCCAACGAGGGTCCGACCCCCGACTACTTCGAGCAGCTGCTCGAGGGTCCGTGCCCGAACCACGCGACCCCCGTCAAGCACAAGTACCGCGAGTGCGGACTTATGAGGAAGTTCCTCATGGGTAGGCTAGACGGGGTCAGCCCGACCCCTCAGTCGCAGAGCAAGGGAGCAGCGACCGACTCGTTCCCCGAACCCGACGAGTGCCTCATGATCTTTGGTGGCCCAGAGGCACAGGCGTCAAAGCGACGCACCAAGCTAATGGAGCGTGACGTGTTCGCGGCCCATTCAGCCGACCAGGAGTTTCTCCGATGGTCTGAGGCTGCGATCACCTTTGACCAATCCGACCACCCGAAGTACGTCCCGTATCCAGGGAAGCTCCCTCTGGTCGTGGCCCCGATAATTGCAAGGAAGCGCGTCTCCAAGGTGTTGATGGACGGAGGAAGCGGCCTCAACATCATGTACGCGAGCACACTGGACGCCTTGGGTGTCCCAAGGTCCCATGTGCGCCCGGAACGGGCTCCATTCTACGGGGTCGTCCCAGGGAAGGAGGCTGTCCCGCTGGGTCAAATCACCCTACCGGTCACCTTTGGAGATCGGGAGAATTTCCGTACCGAGACACTATTTCGAGGTGGTGGACTTCGACGGTTCCTACCATGCGATCCTGGGCAGGCCGTGCTACGCTAAGTTCATGGCCATCCCAAACTACGTCTACCTCAAGCTCAAGATGCCGGGTCCCAACGGTGTCATTGTGGTGGGAACATCCCCGCAGGTGGCGTACAAGTGCGAGAAGGAGAGCTGCGCGCTGGCGGCAGCTCTTGTCGCATCTCGACAGCTCGCCAAGGCCAGGGCGGCCGCGAAGGCTTCCGAAGAGCTCACCATCTCTCAAGCGTCGGTCAACGCCATGGCGGTCCTAACCTCCATCCCCGAAGATCGAGAGGTGCACGACGCTGAGGATGGCGATGGCCCCGCCCGCAAGAAAGCGATGCTCGAGTTGGAGGCTGACAGGCAGTTCCAGCCGTTGAGCGACATGAAGAGGGTGCTCCTCGATCCTCAGGGCTCGGGGAGCAAGACAGCCATCATCTCCTCCACCCTCACAGAGAAGTAGGAAAGCGCGCTTGTCGACTGCCTCCGGGTGAACATCGGCATGTTCGCTTGGGTTCCCGCAGACATGCCAGGAATCCCCCGGGAAGTCGCCGAGCATTCCTTGGACATTCGCAAAGGCGCGAAGCCTGTCCGTCAGCCCACAAGGCACTGCAACGACTTTAAACACAAGATAATCATCGAAGAAGTAGCTAAGCTGTTAGATGCAGGGTTCATTAGGGAGGTACGCCACCCCGAGTGGTTGGCAAATCCTATACTCGTCGAGAAAAAGAATGGGAAATGGAGAATGTGTATCGACTACACCAATCTCAATAAAGCTTGCAAAAAGTTCCCCTATCCCCTCCCTCGCATCGACCAGGTCGTAGACTCTACCTCTGGGTGCGAAGCCCTATGTTTCCTTGACGCTTACTCCGGGTACCACCAGATTGCGCTCAAGGAATCCAACCAGCTGGCCACTTCCTTCGTGACCCCTTGTGGTGTATTCTGTTACACCACGATGGCCTTCGGGCTAAAAAATGCTGGTGCAACGTTCCAGCGTTGCATGAACCAGTGTTTAGGGGACCTCGTCGGGCGAACCGTCGAGGTCTACGTGGACGACATCGTAGTCAATTCCAGGCGAGCGGACGATCTAGTCCAAGACCTGGAGGCCACGTTCGAACGCTTGCAGGCAAACCGCGTAAAACTCAACCCAGAGAAATGCGTATTCAGGGTCTCGAAAGGCCTCCTCCTAGGATTCGTTGTCTCCGCCAGGGGCATCAAAGCGAACCCCGAGAAGATTGCAGCTGTCACCAACATGGGGCCGCCCAGTTCCGTCAAGGACGTCCAGAAGCTGACCGGTTGATTCGCTGCGCTGGGGCGGTTCGTAGCACGTTTGGGAGAGCGGGGACTTCCTCTCTACAAGCTCCTGAAGAGGGACGGCCGCTTCGAGTGGAGCATGGAGGCTCAGCAGACGCTTGACCAGCTCAAGCACATGCTCACCAAGCCGCCCGTCCTCGTGCCCCCACGCGAAGGGGAGCACCTTCTCCTGTACGTCGCGGCGACCACTCAGGTGGTCAGTGCTGTTCTCGTGTGGAACGCGAGAAGGAAGGGCACACCCTAAAGGTGCAGCACCCGGTCTACTACATCAGCGAGATATTGACCGAGTCGAAGACGCGTTATCTCCACATCCAGAAGATGATATACGCCATCCTCATTGCCAAGCGCAAGCTCTGACACTACTTCGACGCTCATTGTGTCACTGTCATCACAGAGCACGTGTTAGGAGAGGTGGTCAACAATAGGGAGGCGACGGGAAGAATCGCCAAGTGGTCCCTCGAGCTCATGGGCTACGACATCTCCTACGCGCCAAGGTCAGCAATCAAATCTCAAATCCTTGCAGATTTTATCGCTGAATGGATGGAGACACAGCTCCCTCCAGCCCCGGCCGATCTTGAGTATTGGATCCTTCACTTCGATGGGGCTCAGAACCAAACCGGGTCGGGGGTTAGGGTCGTCTTCATCTCTCCTATGGGGGTGATGATGCGCTACGCCATACGGCTCCACTTTCCCACGTCGAACAACATGGCGGAGTATGAAGCCCTGCTCGCCGGGTTGCGGATAGCCAAGGAGCTAGGCATCCACAGGCTAGAGGCTCGTGGCGACTCTCAGCTCGTGGTCGATCAGGTCAACAGCGACGCCAAGCGCTACAATCCAAAGTTGGCAGTCTACTGCGAGGCCGCGCGCAGGGCGCAAGAGAAGTTCAAGGGTTTAGGTTTCGTCCACCTCCGACGGGAGTACAACAAGGCGGCCGATGAGCTAGCCAAGCTCGCGTCCTGGCGGCAGTCAGTCCCACCAGGCGTGTTTGCGGACGACCAGCACCAGCTGTCGGTAAACTTCAACGAAGGAGCGTCTACCTTGGGGCCCAACCCCGAGCAGTCGCTCGACCCCGAGAGAAGCCTCGACCCAACGAGGGTGGTGGCGTCCATCGTGTCCGACCCCGATGGAGGGCCGGATCTCGATGAAGAACAGCCTCTGGAGGACCCACCCGAGCTGGAGAGGGATTGGCGTACACCCTTCCTAAGCTGGCTCGTCGACGGTGCCCTCCCAGCCGGACGAACAGAGGCCCGACGCCTCGTCCGAAGGGCCAAGTCCTACTGAATAATCGAGGGCAGCCTGTACCGCCGGGGCCACAATGGTGTTCTTCAGTGTTGTATCCGCAACGCAGAGGGGAGATCGCTGCAGAAGGACATCCATGGCAGGGTGTGCGGTCACCACGCGGCACCCCAATCGTTGGTGGGGTCGCCCTTCAGGCAAGGATTCTACTGGCCCACAGCCGTCGCGGACGCCGAGCGAATCGTGCGAACGTGCAAAGGCTGCCAGTTCTATGGCAACAAGACGCAATTACCAGCCCAGGCACTCCAGACCATACCCATTACCTGGCCGTTCGCGGTCTGGGGATTGGACATGGTCGGGCCTCTGCCAAGAGCGCCCGGGGGCTTCACCCACATGTTTGTCATCGTCGACAAATTTACGAAGTGGATTGAAGCGCGCCCGCTGACGGAAATCACGTCAGAGCAAGCCGTCCACTTCTTCCGTGACATCCTATGCTGGTTTGGTGTTCCGAACACCATCATCACCGACAATGGATCTCAGTTCACGGGGAAGAGGTTCACCCGTTTCTGTGACGACTACGGGATCGAGGTGGCTTGGGCGGCAGTCGCTCACCCGTGCACAAACGGCCAGGTCGAGCGCGCCAACGGCATGATCCTGCAAGGGTTGAAGCCGCGGATATTCAACCGGCTGGTCAAGCGCATTCATATGCTCGGCGCCAAGTGGATGGAGGAGCTACCCTCCGTCCTGAGGAGTCTGCGGACGACTCTGACCCGCGGCACGAGTTTCTCCCCGTTCTACATGGTCTATGGGTCTGAGGCGATCCTCCCCACCGACGTAGACTATGGCTCCCCAAGGGTTCAAGCCTTCGACGAAGAAGCGAATAGGGCCAACCTTGAAGACGCTACGGACCAGTTGGAGGAAGCTCGGGAAGTAGCGGTGGCGCACTCGGCCAAGTACCAGCAAAGCTTGAGGCGTTACCACGCGCAGCGAGTGCGCGGTCGCGCGTTTCAAGTGGGCGACTTGGTCTTGAGGCTAGCCCAAGATCGCCGCGGCTTCACCAAGCTCTCACCCCCGTGGGAGGGGCCTTACACCATAGTACGGGTCCTCCACCCGGGTTCCTATAAGCTGGCAATGCCAGATGGAACCCACCTTTCCAACGCTTGGAACATTGGGCAGCTCCGACGCTTCTACCCATGATCACCCGCGGAGGAAGGAGAGGGCAGCGGGTGCGGCACCAACCCGCCCGACCCCACGGAGGGGTCGGAAGTTCCCCGTCAAGTGCGAGGGGTTCGACGAGGACCCTCACAGGAGGATAGGCCCAAAAGGCCGAAACCGGAATTGGGCTGGGACCGAACGAGGTCCATTCCTTTCCTTTTATGGGAAGAGTTCCGGTGGCGAATGGTATCTATTTTTAGTACCACATCGCCGGTGGACGGAGGAGACGCACAACTTAAAAAGCAGTTTGACCGTGGTTGAACCGCTCGGTGGTACTGCCCCGAAGGCAGAGGCCACCACCCAACCGATGGAGCCCCGTCTCCGGGGGCACTACCGCCGACCGTAAAACACTCGGAAGCTACAGTAACCGTGAGCCTTGGGTCGCGACGACGGCCTCATCACAGCCTCAAGCTCACGGTGCTGCGTCAACTCTTCGTCACGTGGCAGAAGACTCGATAGGGGTGGGCCACGGAAGCCCTCCCCCTGGACCCAAGCCGGCCAGATAAGTGAACCCTCTACACTCTAGTTATTTCAATTCAGTTTATTGTCATTTCCTTTGAGCTTTCCGTTTATTATTCGGCCCTATGATTCTGAGGAGACCCCTGGCGCTGTTCAACGGGTAGGCAGGGATGTCTGGCGCAGCCGCGTTGCGACGGCCTACGCCCCCGCGGCTACGGATCGCACGGTTGCCGTGCCGGACGGCGGACCGTACCAACAAACCCAAGCAAACACAGCCGGGCCGGGGGACCCCTTCTCGACACGAATCAAGCCAAGAATGCACAAAGGCATTCCTGCGACGAAACTCGGATGAATGAAACTAACTATGTTTTTGACCTATCGGGTCTATCTTTTTGCAGGGACCCGCAGCCAAGCGCTAGGCGGCGCCTAGCCACGGTAAGGGATACAGATGCCCGGGGGGCTCGGGTAATTTGGCTAAGGGACCACTTGGCGTTCGGATTGCCCGAGAGCACGAGCCTCGGATCTAAACCCGACGACCTTGAAAGCCTTAAAGATCCAGCCTCTCGAGGTCATCTCACAACTGAGTTCAAGGACTCGGGGGCTCGGCTGAACCATCGGGTTCACCTTGCTTCCCCCGCAGCCAAAGCTCAGGAATTGAAGGGCTCGGGGTCTCGGCAGAACTGTGACATCCTTGATGTTAATACATTGAAAGCACCTTTAAACCAGGTTAAAAGGGGAACAATGGTGTTAGAACTCAAAAATTGACCCAAAATTCAAATTGAAATTCAAAACAAAGGTCTTTTTGACACCCAACTGAAATATCAAGAATTTTGTGCTAAACTTGAAAATCACCAAAAATAAAAGTTGTTTGTCATCACAAATAAGGCCTAGTCACTATTGGGAACTTTTTGAAATTTTGCAGTTTAGCCCCTCAAAAACCCAAAAAATAGTGCTGAATGCCTGTTTGAAATTGATTTGTTTGAGCTTGAAAAATTTGAAATTTCAGATTCACACCAAAAAGAAAGTTGTGTCCCACATCTCAAACTCCAACTTTCATTTTTACACTTTTCAAAGTTCAGTTCAAATTTTTGGAGAAAATTCGAAAAAGGCAAAGGAGCTCCACGGGTGCTGCCAGCTCACCCCTGGCGCGCTCTGCTCCTGGCCGGAGTCCGGCCGCCACGTGGCCGGCGTGTGGAGGAGACCGCGCCAGGCCGGCCGAGCCGCGGCGGCGGGTTCCTTTTGTCGTCGCACGGGCTCCTGACACCCCGTCCGGTCCTTTCCCGCGCTACAGTGCCCTGGCCGCCGCGCGCCGCGCGGAACGCCATCATGGCGAGCCGAGCGCCGCCGTTGGCCATCGCCGCGTGCGCCGCGCAGAGCCGCCCCGTGGCGATTCTCTCCCCCGCTACGCGCCAAGCCTCCTCTGCAGCGTATCTCACTCGATCATGCCACGATCCCCGTCGCCCACTCCCGTCGCGCGCTCTGTCCGAGCTCGGCGGCGCATCAATGGCGCGTCGCGTCACCTATCTCCCCTAGTGCGCGCTCCCGAGGCAGCTCATCCCTCTCTAGCGTGCCCAAGCACTCCACCGAGCACCCTCACTCCTTCCCCCAGCTAGCGCCCAGCCATTTCTCTTCTCCCCGCGTTCGCTCCCACCTTCTTCAACCTCCGGCCGTGTAGAGCCAAGCCCGAGCTCCATCGCCGCAAACCGAAATCCACCGCGTTTCCCTCCACGATTTCTCAATCCCCCGCATGTGAAGCTCACTCACTCACCCAGCTAGCCGCTCGAACACTCCCCAGCTCAAATCGAGCCGCACACGCCGGGAATCGAAGCTTTTCCCCATCACTCGGTCGTTTCCGCCGTGAACATCACCTCCACGTCGAGCTCCATACTCCGGCCATCCCCGTCTCCACCAAGCCCCACGCTGAGCTCCGCCATCATCCGGTGAAGCTCACACGCCTCTCCGCGCCTCGTCTCAACCACCGCATCTGGCTATCGACATCACCGGAGCAAGCCGCTCTGCCGCTCATCGTCGACGAGCCGCGCCGCTTCACCTCCGCCCAAGAGAGCTACCTCAAACGACGTGCGGTGAGCCCCTCATCATTTCCCCCAACTTCCCCCGAGCCAGTTCGTCGTCTCCTTGCCGGCGTAACAACGCCGACGAGCCCAGGGACCCTTTCGCGTTCCCCTTTTTAGTTCTAGGTCCTCTGCGCAAATGTCAAGGACTTGGTTGAAAGGTTTTAAAAGTTCTAGGGTCTCCAACGTAAAAAGATTCTTCAAACCTAGATCTATTTTGCTGAGATCTTGTAAAATCCACTAAAAATCGTACAAAAATCGGAAAACTACAAAAAAAATACTCCCTGGACTCGCGAGGTTGTAAACTCCAATCTCATGTTAGCATGTATACCCTTTTGGTGAACCGTTGTTGAATTAAAATTCATACTCAGTTTTTAGAAACTTGTGCACCATTTCAAATCCTGAGCTCTTCTGGAGCTGAGCTTTGGATATGCTGTTTGTAGTGACATTAGACACCTTGTGTCCAAAGGAGACCTAAAAATATGGACTGTAGCTTCAGTTATGAATTAATTTGTGATTCCTGTCTTAGTGTAGTCCTGCAATTATTAAAAATAATCCATGCAGCCAAAAATAAATAGATGTGGTAAAAATGCGAAACTTAATTTTTGACCCTGTTTAGACTAGCAAATAAATAGATGTGGGTTTTCGGATAGAAAATTATTGAGGGTTGTCCAAGTGTTATTTTTAGCCACCACTTGGTCAGAGCCTTCCTTTCACTTGTGAGTAGCTCTGGTAGAAAAATTATCTGATTTGAAGGTATTTCAATTTTACATGAATTTATCTTGTTTCTTAAAGCAACAGTTTATACTATCTTTAATAAATTCTGTGTAGCTCAGTTTTAGCTAAATTTTGGAGTGAGCCTAACTCTTATACTCCAGTAGCTGTCATAAAGTTTGTGGATAAAAAGGATGAACAGAAACATAGAAACAAAAATGAGAAGAAACTAGAGTAGAATTGAGTTTGTAAAAAGAAATAGGTCAATTTTGATAATTAACTAAATTTGGAGCATGTGAAATCTAAATTTCAGAACTGCACAATTGCTTAAAAATAACAAAATGAAATGTTGTATATGTGCACACAATCACCATCATAAGACACAAAAATTTTCACATTCCTCCTCTAAATTGGTGAAGGAGAAAGTAGTATACTAGCATGTCTAGGTGAATATGGTCTTCAAGGCCTTGGTTTTAGATCAATTACGCAGCCACTATAAAGTTACGCATCTCATGTAGAAGGCGCTCTTGCGGACGGCATCTACCACCTCGTCCCCGCCGACGAAGAAGGAATTCCCGAGAGCGGTGCCAACGAAGTAGCAGTCGACCCGGAGTCTAACAGTCAGCTAGCACAAGAAGGCAAGCCCCGGAGCATGACCTAACTTTCAATTCGTGCAACTATGTATTTATTTATGCTTGTGCATTTACGTTCTAGGTGTTGTTTGAATACCTTAGTTGCATGATTCTAGTACCTATGACTTGAAATACTAGTATGTTAAGATCGATAGAGCAATGCCTTTAAGACCGTTACAAGTCGAGTGATTTCCTGTCATTCGCGAGATATAGGAGTTGCTTGTCTTTACTTATGTTAGAATCATAAGGATGGACGGGCGGGATGGTATGTGTAGATCTTCCGTCCGTGTATGATAAGTGGATTAAGGTCGAAACATGTGGTTCTGTGTGTCATGTTTTTGAACGTACCACACGCATGCCGACATATGGGAATCAGTAAGCCCGGTACCTAATTGAAGCAGCTAGAGCCGATAGCCATCTCTCCTTGGAAACATTATGTTTCCCTTGCCGTACACATGTGGATATATGCGTGATGCCGTGAGTGAAGCGGTAAACCTTTATCCTAAGGGAATGGACCCGGTTCCAAATTGTGGATCGATGGGAAAGGTTGGGAAGTGCTTGTACCTTTTATAGCAAGCATTATCCGTGTGTGTTGGGTTTCGCCTGGCCAGGTAGCAAAATTCGGTTCGAACTGTCCGCTTCTCGCGGTTAATGAGACTGCTTGACCGTTGTGCTGCATTGAGTAATAAGTGGAACTATGAGGATGATGAACTTGTTGTATGCAATAAATTGTATTGCACCACTTGTATGCTCAGAGAGGATGCTAATCTAGAATGGTTAATTCTAATAGAATATGATGCTAAAATCATGAAAGTAAGGATCCACTCTTAGTTGCTTTTTGGCAAACAAACCCACCAGCCAAAAGCCTCTCATGTCTAGAAGTCGGTGATGTAGTTTTCACCCGACGGGTAAGCCTTGCTGAGTATTAGTATACTCAGCCTTGCTTGTGGCTATTATTTCAGGTACTGTGATGGATGTGGCAGTCGATGCCATCACTTGGCCTACCCAGGTTCCTCCTGGATGGCACGTCGAGTGGGTTCCGTCCTCTGCCGAGGATTAGGAGGAGTAACACCATGGCCGGCTTCATCATGGTGTTACTATGCATCGTCGCTAGTTTAATATTCCGCTGCAATGAACTTTTATACTCTGATTTGAAATTTAAACTTGGTTTGTAATAACTTTATGATACTATTTATGTATGATGAATTTGTGGAATGTTGTAATTTCTGGAACTCACCTTCGTGTGGGCGCGCTTGTTGTTTCGATCGTGAAAGTACGTGGTTAATCGGGTATAATCCGACGGCGCTCCAGCTTATTCCGGATTAAGTGCCTGACTGCTTGATTAGCGGTCCATGGGTACTTAACTTGGAATGATTTCGGAGTGGTCCGCCACAAGAACCATCGGGTTCACCTTGCTTTCCCCGCTGCAAGAGTTCAAGGGCTTGGGGGCTCGGCAGAACCATCGGGTTCACCTTGCTTCCCCCGCTGCCAGAGTTCAAGGGCTCGGGGGCTCGGCAGAACCATCGGGTTCACTTTGCTTCCCCCGCAGCCAAAGCCCAAAGGCTTGGTGGCTCGGGGGGCTTGGCAGAACCATCAGGTTCACCTTGCCCACCCAACCACCAAAAGCTTAAAGGCTCCGAGGCTCGGGGGCTCGGTAGAACCATCGGGTTTACCTTGCTCACCCCAAAGCCAAGGTTTGAAGGCTCGAAGGCCTAATCAGTAACCAAGAGTTGCCGAGAAAACAAAGCCAACGCCGCAGAGGTCGTCTCAAGTGGCGCCTCCCAACCAGTTCGTGAAGAAACTGGAAGGCAGACCCCACTCGGGGGCTGGCAGGGGCATAGCTATAAGAAAAACAAACAAAAGCCCACGCGTACGGGGCAATGAAAAAACAAAAATACGACGAACGGAAGCAAGGAGGCGAGAGCTGTGCGATGGAAGGCGAAAAGCGTGCCCTGTCACGCCGGCGTCCTTGAATATATAGGGGCGGCGGGGTGGCGGGCTGCCGCACTGAGGGGTCGCATGACCGAGCGCTCTCCGCCCTCGGATTAAATCCAACGGCGTAAGGTGTGCCCGACGTGCGCGCGTGGCACGAGGAGGCAGAATAGGGCATTAACTGCCCACCACGCCCGCACGCCTCATTGGGCCCACCACGACCGCAGGGTCGAGTCCGAAGTCTGACCGCCGCGTCGCGTCGTACTCGATGGCGGGTCTGTTCCCATCTACAACTGGTCAGACCACCGCGATTCGTGGGCCCAGCCAGATCTCCGCGATCTGCCTGTTCACGGCCGCGCGTAGCTGGGCTCGGGCTGACGCCTCGCGAAGGGGGCCGTGATCCCCGTGACGTATTGGATGCCGGGCCTCGCCATCGAGGCGTCGCCCAAGTCACACTCCAGGAATTCCGGAGGACGCCAGGAATTTGCGAGAACGTAGAGGGAAAGAAGGGCCTCCCTATGGAATCCAACTCCCCCGAGGAAAAGGACATGACCTCGCACACGAGTCCTTGACTCCTCTGCAAGGTCGGGGGCTATTGTGGAGGTCATGGATTAGGGGGCCCACTGTCAGTACGCCAGCGAATGGCGCATTAACAGAAGAAGACCCTGGCAACTCCAGCGACAAACTGGTCGGAAGGTTCCGTCTCGCCCGACCCTCCGAGGGTTCCGAGGGCGCGTGGACGTGAGCTCCCCGCTTCACCCGGCCTTAGCCTGCTCCGGATGACCCGTGGGCCGGAGGGGTCGGGCACGTCCGTCTCGCCCGACACCCGACCCCAGGGTCGGATGGGCAGACCCCCGCGAGGGGTCCTGCCAGTCGATAAACACTCACGGCGGAAAAGGGGGAGGACTCTCGAAGACCCTCCCCAAGTCAAATCTGACTTGTGCGGAGGAAGGCGTGCGACTAACGCTTTCTCCCGACCGACACCCGACATTACCTGCTCACCTGCCATCTGCAAAAGCTGATCTGCAGCACTGGCGCAAGGGAAAAGGGCAGCTGCATGCATGCTCCCGCGCTAACAGCCAAGGAGGAAGCTACCGGGAAGTTGCGGATGGAGGGATGAGGACACGCGGCAACCGAGGAAGGGGTCGCCAAGACGCACCAGGCCGATAGCGCGCAACCGCCGGGGGCATCCGGCCCTTGGGGAGTAGATAGGTAAAATAACGTTGTAAAGTTGTTCTCCCCTTGGACTATAAAAGGGGAGGGCGTCCCTGCGAGAGGGAGAGGGAGATACACAGGAGAATTCCTTTTCAATCTCTAGAGCACTAAGTCCACTACACGCACACTTCACACACAAGGCTAGAACCGGCCTTCGCTGTAACCCGCCGCCAAGAGAGCAATACGATTTGGAGCTCGTTTCACTGGACGTAGGGATCGCTCTCGAACCAGTATAATCCTCTTTGTCTTGCGTCTCTTGAACCATTCTCCACCAAGACGTGCGTGTTCTGTGATCGACACTCGCCAGCGTGAGGTACCCTGTGTGCCACCCGCCGACACATACATACATACATACATACATACATACATACATACATACATACATACACACACACACACACACACATACATACATACATACATACATACATACATACATACATACATACATACATACATACATACATACATACATACATACATACATACATACATACATACATACATACATACATACATACATACATACATACATACTAAGAGCATCTCCAGCAGCTGCGCCATTCCACTCGCCATCGCTATTTTTAGGGGGTGTTTAGATTGGGGAAAGATTCCCCGAAAATACACTGTTCACCAAAAATACACTGTAGATGAATAGTGTTATGTGAGTGGGAAGAATGTGATGAATAAGGAAAAGTTGGATGAATATTGTTTTTTCTGGGGAACTAAACGCACCCTTAGCTTCAAACTGAAAAAATGGTTCTCCAGCAGCATGGCTAATGGACTGGCCATCACTGTTGGCTGGCCATCCAACGAGGTAGCTAGGCTAAAAATAGCGTACCACAATGAATGGCCATTCCGGTCTCCAACGTGATTCGCCTCTGTTCCTTTGGGTCCTGGTGTTCCTACGGGCCACGTGATTCACTGTTAATGGAGATTGAAGAGAAAAAAAATAAAGGTAAATAAGATATGGAGGGTGAGATATGGATAGTCTGCTGGAGAGTTTAGAAATATAGAGAGGGAATCTTTTATAGTGGGTAGCCAAATAAAGATATGAAGAGTCAGATTTGGCTAGTTTGCTGGAGATGCTCGAAGAGGGCACATCAAACTTCGCTGCCAAACACTGACCTCATCCATGCTCTCCTTGCATGGGTGTTCTAGGTTCAGAGGAGAAAAAAGCCCAACAACCTGAATTTCGAACTTGAGGCTAAATGGTCCTCAATGTCAATGGTCAGTCTTTCCAATAGTGGTGGCGTCGGCAGTGATCCTCTAAATTTGGTGTTGTGATTTTCCCATTTTTTATTTTTTTTGCATAACTATAAAATCAGCTGACTACTTATATACTTAGAGCAAGCACATTGCTACACATCAGCGGTCTTATAGATCGTCTCATGCAAATCCATGTAGAAAGGCCAGGACGCGGCACAACTTCGCCTTCAACACACCGCCGTGACCTCCTTCCTCAACCACCGGGCCGATGGGGAGGTCAACGTGACGAGTGCGGGGAGAGCGAGGAGCTCGGACCACGCGCAGATGTCGCACGCCTCCACGGAGAGAGAAAGTTGGCCAGCCGGGGCTCGGAGCTGCTTTCCCCACCGCATGCGCCGAGAACGGAGGCGGAAGAGTCGGGGGCTCCATCTCGCCACCGGTCAATTCCGTGCCTCCGGAAGCAGCTGGCCGCGACCGCGAGCCTCATCCTCCTCTCGCTGGTGTTCGAATGCCGAGCTCGAGCATGAGCAGCAGCTCGCCGTAGATCGCGCAACCACGACAGAGGGAGCAGCTCGCGGGGACCCTGCTCGCCGTCGGAGAGAGCGAGAGAGCGCATGGACCCGTGCTTGCCGGACCGAACCAAGACTTGGAGAGAGAGAGGGAGAGAGAGAGCAGGGGAGGAAGACGGAGAGGCCGGTAGAGACAGAGAGAGTTCTAGATAGAGAGGCGTCGGTGGGAAAAATATAGAGAAGGAAATACAAAAAAAAGAAAAGAGAGAAAAACAGAAAAGAAAAAAATGGGGAAAAAGAAAAAAATAAAAACGAAAGAAAAAGAATGGGAGGAAATAGAGAAAAGGAAAGGAAAAGAAAAAAAATGAGAAGAGAGAGAGGAGATGATAGTTGGGGATGATTGAATAAAATATAAATTAGTTGGTATAGAGATTGAGATACAGAGGTTGACGGGTGCGAAGATGTTGTGATAGAGGTTAAAATCTTAATGACTAGGCGAGAATAATGTTTTAGAGGTTGGAAATAGATGTTGACGAGTGCGGATAGCATTAATACATTATCATTGCTCGTCATAAGCGTTGGCAGCGTGCCTGGTGGATTCTTTGGGAGCGACGGGAGAACATGTTGACAAGAGAGCACAAAAACGGAAGAAGCCATTCTTATGAAATCAAAATTAAGATTTTTTTAGCCATTAGGTGTTATGTTTCACTTAATTTTTATTAAATTTAAAAAAGACGCGTCCAATGTACCTCTTTTACATGAATATAAAATTGTTATTTTTAAAACACGTACCTTCTTAAATCCGTGTGCTATAATTATATATTTGTAGCTTCAAGTCTGAAGTTCTTTTACTAGGTTTTCGAAATCACGTCTTAACAATTTTTTTCCGCACATTTCAATTCCCCGATATATATATATATATATGATATTTTTATACTCTTTATCTATTGTATACTATAGAGAACAAGTAGAATTAGAAACTTTTTCACCTAAGTCGGACCTATTGTACCCCTATATGGACGCACATATAAAGACCAAGGGAGGCGCCCATGTGTATGGACCCATCAAAATTATAAGTTGGAGGATGTTTTATTTTTATCAAATTCTAAATAATTTTTCGCCCTTCACATTTCCTTTCCAGCTAGATACACCCTTTGGGTCACATGTATATCGCACGCACGTCTATACTAGCATGTATTAAAAGAACTAGGAGGAGCAGAGGTTTTGAGAAGGTGAAGTGCTGAACTGAAGCTGTTCCGAGAAAGGGCGTT
Organism: Digitaria exilis; assembly: GCA_015342445.1. NCBI lineage: Eukaryota > Viridiplantae > Streptophyta > Magnoliopsida > Poales > Poaceae > Digitaria > Digitaria exilis. The sequence continues at coordinate 192,051 of JACEFO010000866.1, read as the reverse complement.
GCCGCTGAATCACTGCCATGGGCGTTGGCGCATAGCAAAGCGCAGAGCTTCTTTGCAGCACATTGGTACCGGATATCCTGTGGAAAACCTTCTTCATCGGTAGGTTGTAGACTAAGGCTATCTACAACAACGTGACCTAAACCCAAATTTGGGTCGTCAACAGTGGTTTTGGGTAGCAAAAACGCTGTCTAATAGAGCATGCAAACCAGCGACGCATTTTCGGTCGCGAGTAACAAACGACGCAAACATGTGTCCTCCCTCGGCACTTTTGCGTCTCCACCCAGGCGCTCGAGCCTCGCCGCTCGCCTCCACCTCGCCGCTTGCCTCCACCTCGCCCTCGGTTCGTGTGCCTGCTCACTCTCCACCTCGCCGCTCGCCTCCGCCTTGCCTTGTCCGCTCGCCTCGCCTCCAAGTAGAAGAAGAGTCCGTCGACGACAAGGAGGACGAAGAGGTCTTGGTGCGGGTGCCACCGCCGCCGGGTAGCCCTTGGCCTGCGGAGGTCGACGCTAGGGAACGACGACGACAGAGGAGTCCAATTCGACGTCGGCAAGGCTCGATTTGGTGCCGGCGGAGTCCGATTCGACGCAGGCAAGGCTCGATTTGGTGCCAGCGAAGGTCGATTCGACACCATCCGAAGGTCGATTTGGTGCTGGCGAGCTCAGACGGAGGAGCTCGAGAGAGAGGCAGATAAAGAGATGGCGGCGTGGGGAAGGGGGCTGTAGGAGCAAAGGCGCAGGCGAGGTCGAAGTTGGGGCCTCTCTTGCAGCCGCGGCACGGGCGGTGTCACGTCGGCGGTGACTAGAGCAGTGGGCAGGAGGAAGAAGCCGTTTTGGGTCGCGGTTGTTGGAGAATTGTTGGAGAAGCTTTGTTTTGGGCTGCAGAATTTTTTACTGTACGTTACCCAACCCAGGCAATGGTTTGGCGTTTGGGTCGCGGTTGTTGGTGACCGTCAAACACGTCCTTTGGTGTGGGCTGCAACACTTGTGTAGTCGCGTGGGCACCATACACGTCCTTTGGTGCGATCCGTGTGAGCGTAAGGATTAAGTTTGAGTGGAAGTGTGGAGCGGTGAGCCTGTGGGTATAAAGATGTTATTGGGCTGGGCCGTATTGCGTAGTCGGCCTGCCACTTATCAGCCGACATATCAATATTTATTGTATTTAATTTTAATGAGAATTTCTGTATGAGTGGGCTTAAGATCCGTGCTTTCATCAACGGCCGTTGGATGGGCCTCCTTGTCCCCCCACACCTCTCGACTTTTGCCTCTTCCCTCCTCCAAGGCTCCACGCCTCCACCCTCGGTGCGCCGCCGCCCGCCTCCCGTGCACCGCCCCCACCGCCTGCATCCCCGAGCGCTCCCCGCCGTGCCCGCGCCCCTGCGCGCGTGCGCCGCCGCGCCACCGAGCCTTCATCGCGCCCGTCCCCCTGCGCTCCGCCTCCGCCGCCGCCGTGCTGCTGTTGCGCTTTCGCGCCCGTCAAGCCGCCATGGCCGATGCCTCAGCGTCGACATCTGCCGCCGGTGCCGCGGCGGCGGACGAGCTAACTGAAGGGCCGGTGCTCAACGTCGTGTCGGATAATCTGCGCCTTCTACATCAGAAGCGGCAACTAATCGGGCAGATTCAGGCGCTCGCTGATGCTGGCGAGGAGCTCGATCAAGACCAGAAGGAATTGCTGTCATCCAAATCGGTTGTCGATGGTCTTATCAGTGAGTTGAAAACCTTACGGACCCGTCTTGCTTCCGCCCTCGTAGAGGAGCATGCTATCCGAGACCTGGTTCAGTTGTTCTACTTTGGCTCGCTGTTCGATGTGCAGTCCCTCTTCGACGTGCAGCAGAATAGCAACTTTGAGGCCCAAATGCTAGTGCCCAAGCATGAGCGGAGTTCTTGTCTACTAGCGGATTCTGATCTCGATTCCATTTCTGCTCTGTCATCTGCTATTGTTACCCGATCTGCTGCCGCAGTTGGCTCTCACCGTGATGCTGTTGAGGCATGTGTCCACCGTGCACGTCTCTGGTGTTCTCGTTCGAGGGAGTTCATCTACCCTGGTTCGAGCGTAACCTGTGAGTTTGAATTTGGCTTTATGCTATGATTTAATTTAAGTTATATAATTTATTGACATGCATTTTTTTTTATTTCAGATTCTTCAGTGAAGGATAAATTGGATAGGATTATGGTCTCAGAGTACTATACTACCAATCCTTGCATAAATATGGCTGCTCAAGATATGTGTGATACACCAGAGGGTCCAACAGTTGTGGAGGGGCTCCAGAAGGTGACAATATCTTTTGTGTGTATTTTCATTTATTTGTTAAAATGGTGATTTGTGTGCACCCTACACGGCTTAATTTATAAAGAAATTATGTAAATCAAAACGAGGTTTTAATGCATGGGATAGTCTTAGTCTTGAGTAAGATAAAGAGCATATACAAAGGTAGAAGCTGGACTGTGAGCTGTAGCAACTAGCAACACAAGCACTGCATCCAAGCAAGTTATCAAGGTAGGTCTTAGTCTTAAGTAAGATAAAGAGCATATGCAAAGGTAGAAGGTGGACTGCGAGCTGTAGCAACTAGCAACACACGCACTGCATCCAAGCAAGTTATCAAGGTAGCATCTGGTAACCGCCTCCGATTCTAAAACAAAACGCCAGAGTGTTAGGTGCCGAGGATGAATCGGCTGGTAACAAACGACAGAGGGAGAGGATCAAGTCCTCCCTGCTCTGCGCTTAGGGACAAAAATGTGGAGAAGATCGATTTATTGCTTGACTCTATGAGCAAAGGAACGGCAGGTCACGGCCATAGACCACCTTGAATGGTGTTTCTCGGAGAGCTGTGTGGAAGGGTGTGTTGTAGATATAGTTTGTCCAAGGCAGCCAGCGCAACCATTGTCGCGGGCGGTCGCCAATCAAACAACGCCAATCAAACAACACAAGTACATTCCGATGGCCTTGTTGACAGCCTCCGTCCGCCCGTCCGACTACAGGTGGAAGGCGGAGCTCACGAGCAAATTGGATCCTGAAGCACGAAAGGGCGCACGACAGAAAGCCGAGGTAAACACCAGGTCACGGTCGGAGACGATGGGCGTCGGGATGTTGTCGAGACGCACAATCTCTACAAAGAACCCAAAAGCCATCGATTCGGCAGTGTAGGGCCGCCCTAGAGGAATGAAATGTGCACATTTGGAAAAATGATCCACCACAATGAGGATTACTGACTTCCCGCCGACTCGTCTTTTTGCATTTGTGGGCGCTCCAACTCGTCTTTCTGCATTTGTCGGTAACTATTGTGGTGGATGCACCATTAATTCAACCCAAAAGCTTAAGCTGATTGTTAGAGTATATTTAGTAGTTTAAATATACGTATCGTAGACTGCCATATGTATCCGGTGGGGTTGCCTTACCCTCCAAGTCTTGAACTCTCATATATATCGGCCGAGGCCTCAATGTAATTCATCCATCTATTAGACACAATTCTATTATTCTATATGGTATCACGAGTTTAGAGTTTGAGATTCTAGGCTAAACCTTCCGCTGCCGCCAGCCGCACCCTTGCCTCCTGCATGCTGCCGGCCGTCTCCCACGGCACGGCTCCTCTGCGCCCACTCGACGGCTTCCTAGCGTGCCCCCAGGGAGGCCACCCATGTCGACCTCCGCCGGGGGCAGTGCCCTCTTCGACTCCCGCGGCGGATCTCGCTAGTCCGCCGCCTCCATAGTTTCAAGCAGAGGCAGATCGTGGCGCATCTCTCCATCTGCCATGGAAGCCGTTGACGACCCCAACCCGCGCTGGCTTGGTGGTAGCTGAGGTCTCCCCACGACACCTGTGAACCACCTGTGCTTCCGTGGTGGCAGCTGGTGCTTCGCGTGGTCCCTTCAACTCGTCGTAGACGGATTTCGTGCGACCACTCCCCTCCGTCTAGCCCCCTTGGTCGCCCCGTCATTGCTACACAGGGTCCTCCACTGCTGTCTGCGTCTCCTACAACGGGCTCGTCCCCAGTCGGTCGGGATCTACGCCACCTGACTCAGTGGCGGATCTAGGATAAAAGTATAGGTAGGGCGGAGTATACTGGCAATAGTTCACATTAAATTTTTTACCCAAATCCTTCACTAGAATAATTATTTGTATTTAAGCTATTAGCTGGCTCAGTACGATATATATCATCTTCCCTATTTAATCTATAGGCATCAACCAACGTTAGTCCCATGTGAACAGTATTATTGTTTGTTGATAGCAATGTACACGTACATTGACACATGGACCTCACTGAGAACAAAGCTAGACGAGACGATGCATCTTCAAATGAAACATTTGCCAGCTACGCTAGCTTTTGATCTTGCTCGATCTCATCCAAATCCTGTGGCTCGCTCTAGCACACCGGTGATCAACTGAGCACCATCGCCTGGCAATGCTTGTGTCTAAAGGGCTGGTGACTTAGATAACAAGGCCAACGATGCCTATTTCTTTGACGATAACAGCGCCAAAGTGTCGGCGAGTTATGCTGACTACGTTCTCGAGGGGATACCTCGAGAGAAGGGTTTGAGGAGAAGTCATCGAGAATCTAGAATCGAAGGTGACAAGAGACGATTTAGACAGGTTCAAGCCGCAATATGCGTAATACCCTACGTCCTATATGGTGTATCTTGTATAGATGAGATGTGTTGCAATGCCTGACGGCGTTGCTCGATGGTCTAATCTAGGGACCCCTGCCCTCCTTTATATATCCCAGGGGGCAAGGTTTACATGGTAAGTCTCCTAGTTTGTTACAATTGAGTAATCCTAGTAGGACAAGGTGTCCTAGTAGGAGTCAAGCTTGTTTAGGGAACCCGGGGTTTCTGTACCCGACAAGCCCCCGAGCGCTTCATTGCCTGAAGTGCAACCTTGTTGTGAGTCTTGGAGAATGCCGAGTTGTTTTTGATGTCAACCCGAGTTCTTCTGAACTCATTCGAGTTCTCTCAGCTTGGTTGTACGAAGACTTTGAGGTGCTCTAAGAACTTCTAGAGAATCTCATTGGTGTGCACCGAATAGGTGCACCCAATTAGGTAGCCCCCGAGCCTCGTTTTGCTTTGAAGGAGAAATTTAAGGGTCTTCATGAAGAATCCGAGTTCTTTTGAACCCAGACGTAAACTCCGAGATTCGGTATTAACCGAAAAATTCCGAAAAATCCTTGACGATATACCCGCAGCCCCCGAGCCTTGATCCGATTTAATAAATCGAATTAAGGATCTTGACTCCAGGATTTGAAGAATATTTGAAGCAACGTTGTTGAAGCGAAGATGTCCCAGTACTTTGCGGAAAAAAGTACTCGGCTAGCGTCATGGTCCGAGTTCTTTATTGAAAAAAGAACTCAGCTGGCGTGATGGTTCGAGTTTTTTATTGAAAAAGAACTCAGCTGGCGTAGTGGTCCGAGTTCTTTGTTGAAAAAAGAACCCGGCTTGCATCAGCCCCCGAGCACGAAAGTGCGCGGAACTGCGATGGTGTGCCGAAGCTTGGTCTGCAAAAATAAAACTATAATGTAGAAAATGTTGAAGAATATTTGAAAAACTGAAATTTATTCAGTCTTGTCGACGAATCGACAAGATAGTGCGCATTGCGCAAAGATAAAATCGACGAGCGCGTAGATCCCGCATGAAGAAGTCGACGAGAGCGCAAATTGCGCGAAGTGTCTCAATATGAGATTGTTTTGGTGTCTGTATCTTTTCAAGATCGTAGGTCCGAGTAGTTTGTCCCGCTAGCCGTGCCCCCACGATACCCCGGTCAATAACACATCGGCTTGGAAAAAGCACGGTTTGCATCGTTAGGCAAAAACTCTTGATACACTCGACTTTAGAGATAAAACAGAACACACTGAAAAAGTCAGCGAAAATGCAAAAAGCACATGCAATTTGCGAAAACAACCCGGCAAGATCGCGTGCTTGAGTAGTTAGTCCCGCTAGCCGTGCCCTCCACGATACCCTGGTTAATAAACACATCGGCTTGGAAAAAGCACGGTTTGCATCGTCAGACAAAAACTTCTCAAGACACTCGCCTTTTAGGGATAAAACCGAACGTACTGAAGAAGTCAGCGAAAACGCAAAAAGCGCATGAAGAAACCGACGAAATCATGGACCGCGAAGGTATCCACTTGTAGATACGAATAAATAATTAAAACATATGACTTAGCTTGATTCGTGGACGATTTGTTGATGAAGTCGCGCCGAGTCCGAGTTCTTGGTTGAAAAAGAACTCGGCTGGTCATTGTAGTCCGGGTTCTTGTCGAAAAAAGAACCCTGCTGGTTGCAGTAGTCTAGGTTCTTGTCGAAAAAAGAACCCTGCTCGGACAGGAAAAGAACCCTGGCGACACTTTCTACGAGTCGCAGGGTTGATCTTGGCCTGGCCTCCTGGATGACGGAGGTCACGGTCCTTACTGAAGTACCCTGGCGGATGCTGGAAATGATCCTCAGGCCGCCAAGTAGTCATGTACGACAACTATCTGCCCTACTGGCTAGGACCCAATCAATGGCTCCTGTGCCGCCGGTGGATGGGGCCCGCGCCCTTCGGAGCTCCCTCTCCGTCCACGCCGCTACCACGATCCGCCCCTGCCTCTGATTCTCTCTCTCTCCAACTCTGGCCCGTGACTGACGCCAACTCGTTCGTGACCATATGGGCAATTCTGGTTCGTGATCGTGCTGGGCCAACGAGAGTAAAGAGGATAAGGGTGAGGGCACACCCGATATGTGCACCTGGGGTTCTACATGAGATGTTGCCGCTGCATCGTTTTTCTTTTGCCTGATCACTGATTCGGGATTGCGTCACCCACGCCCCTCGAACATGTGCCGCTACCTCGACATCGATTTCATCGGCATCTTCTTCGCCTTTTGACTATGTGGCGTGGCCACAGTCGGCGCCCTAGGGGACGCTTGTCTGCACCGCCCTCCTGACCGCTTCAACCACACGTCGACGCTCGCGGCCTTGTCTTCGCCTTCACCGGTCGGGATGCCTCCATCGGCTTCGTCCATCGTCGTCTCGCCTCGTGCATCCTTGGTCTGATCAATCGACGTCCGTGATCCACCTGACTCCCGTGATGTGTGTCCGCGTACTGCGCGCCACTTCCTGAGTATGGTGGGCTGCCGCAGCGTAGCCTCTTCAGGCAGTTGAGGCGCCACCCATGGTCTCCTTCGCCATTGCATCCGCACCGCCATCCACGACGTCCTCGACCTTCGTCTTCGACTACGTCAGTGCGCGTCTTACGTGTATGGTCTTCATCAATTCGTCCAAGTCCTTCGCCGCCTCCTTCGAGTACGGCCGCTGCGTCATCCTTCGAGTACCCCCGTCGTATGCACCTGCGACCGTCGTGGAGGCCTTCTATGCTGGACTCTCAAACAAGGGCGACTGGTTGTGCACTCTCCCTCGCATGTTTGGTATTAGCAAGACCGGTGCGTGTCGTCGTCCCCATTACGTTCTCGGGCTTGGCAAACCTGGCAATGTTTCGCCCGATGGCCTGACTATGTCGACTTCGACATTGTCACTCCTCTACTTGCCTCGATGTGTCGCCATCTTCGTCTCTAGCGTCTCCTCCATTACGCGCCATCTCATCTACCCCGTTTGTTTGCTGCACCGACAGGGCTGCATCGGCATCTTCTACCTGCGATCGCCGTGGAGGCCTTCTATGCTGGACTCTCAAAAGAGGGAGCATAGTTGTGCACTCTTCCTCGCATGTCTGGTATTAGCAAAACTGGTGCGTGTCGTTGTCCCCGATGCGTTCTCGGGCCTGGTAAACCCGGGAATGTTTCACCCGATGGCCTGACTACGTTGACTTCGACATCGTTCTTCCTCTACGTTGCCTCGACGTGTCGTCATCTTCGTCTTTAGCGTCTCCTCCATTACGTCACCACCATGGCGCCTCCTCGCGTGCTCGCGACTTCCTGTGCGGCTACATCGACTTCGGCAACCTCGATAGCTCTACGTCGACCACAGCTAATCTGCACACAACATCCTCGACCATGGATCCTCGCCCTCCAGCCCGACCTTGACATCGCCACAAAGGGCTATCATCTGCATGAGTTACTCGCCGGTTCTCTCCAGTCGCGGCATCCGCACCACACCGACGTTTTGTTTGCGGGGGGATGTCAGTTAGTCGGCTCCTGCCTTCGGCTTCTTCTCAGTCTCACCGTCTGCAGTGCTCCCGCTATGACCGCGGAGGAGTGTTAGAGTATATTTGGTAGTTTAGATATACGTATCTTAGACTGCCATATGTATCCGGTGAGGTTGCCTTACCCCCTAGTCTTGCACTCTCATATATACCGGCCGAGGCCTCAATGCAATACATCCATCTATTAGACACAATTCCATTATTCTACACTGATTGGAAGAGGTGTGCAATTCACTTATACTCTAACACTCCCCCTCACGTGTAGGCTCTCTTAGGCCTCAAATGTGGAATTTAGGAGTCGGCTACAATTATTTTATTTAATCGCGCCCGCCAGGATTCGAACTCGAGACCTCTGGCCGTAATACCATATTGAGTTGTATGCACCAACCAATTCAACCCAAAAGCTTAAGCTGATAGGAAGAGGTTTGCAATTCACCTGTAGTTGCGGCCTGTCTGGCCTCGGGACGCCGTGCCAGGAGACACGGCGGTTGTGGTGCCAGAAGAACATGGTGTGCTGGCCAGAATCCCAAAGAATTGGCCCCTGCATCGCTAGCCAGTCGGTTCCCAAGACCATGCCGTAGCCGCTGGGGGGAGGACGAAGACATTCGCCCGGAACGCCTCCTTGCCAGTGGAGAACGGCACGTCACGGAAGACCCCAGCGCACGCTACCCAATCACCATTGGCAACGGTGACCGTGAGGTTGTTGCTTGGGATGAAGCAGTGAGTGTTTCGCACGCTGGCTGGGTGGGGGTGTGGGGGTGTGGAGAAGTTGTGCGTCGAGCCAGAGTCTAGGAGGGCGGTGAGTGTGACGACCCAGGCGCACGGTGACCTGCATGGTGTGCTGTGTGTGGATACCAGCGATGGCATGCAGGGAAATCTTGGGTTCGTCCGTGGCCGGATCCGGCGTGTCATTGTCGTCGTCGTTTCCGAGCTTGAGGACGAAGAGGCGGGCGCAGACCCGGTTGTGGCTGCGGACGTACTTATGGTCGCAATTGAAGCATTGGCCGTTGCGGCGGCGCTCCTCGATCTCCGCCGGTGACATGCTGCGAACGGTGTGCCCAGCGACGGTGACTGTCCTAGTCATCGCGCCGGTGGGAGGCAGGGACGGTGTGCCAATTGCCGCACTGATCAGTGTTGCTGGGGTTTGCGGCGGCGCAGGCATTAGATCGCGTGTCGATGACGAATGGCTTGGGCGAGGCAGCAACGGCGACGTCGCCACCTGTTCGCGGCATTCGAAGGCACGGGCGAGGCTCATGGTCGCTTCTAGGGTTTGCGTCTTTTGGAGCTGGGCGTCGATGCTGAGGGTCTCCGGGAGCCGACCGTGAAGAGTTGGATTTGTTGGTCCTCAGTGAGGGGCCCTGCCCGAGTGAGGAGAGACAGGAAGCGCTCTAGGTAGCCGCCACTGTTCCGGAATCGTAGCGGGCGTGCGATGCTACGCCGACGAGCCCTTAGCCTCCCTGCGAGGCTTATCAGAACCGAAGCTTTCAGAATCAGAGCGGGCGTGCGATGCTACGCCGGCGAGCCCTTAGCCCCCCTTCGAGGCTCATCTTAACTGAAGCTTCCGGAATCGGAGCGGGCATGTGATGCTACGCCAGCGCTCAAGGGCAGCCACCCCATAGCTTCCCTGCGAGGCTCATCGGAACCGAAGCTTCCGAAATCGGAGCGGGCGTGCGATGCTACAGCGACGCTTAAGGGTGGCCTGCCTTAGCCTTCTTGTGAGGCTCATTAGATCCGAAGCTTTTGGAATTGGAGTGGGCTTGCGATGCTACACCGATGCTTAAGGGGGGGGCAGCCGTAGCCTCCCTATGAGGCTCATCGGAACCGAAGCTTCCGGAATCGGAGCGATCATGTGATGCTACGCCGACGCTCTAAGACCTGGTAGAAGACCTCAGGGGGAAGCTCCTCTTTGTACGTGGCCGCCTTAGCCAGGGCGTCAGCCGCCATGTTGCCCGCACGTGGCACATGAACCACGGTGAACCACTGGGAATGCCGTTCCATGGTCCGGACGAGGTGCATGTACTTGTCAAGGTGTGGTGGCTCGCGGGTCTCGTACTCTGCAGTTGGCCGACCACAATCTCCTGGTCATGTCCTGGTTGGACAAAATCTCCTGCATCTTGAATGGTGTAGGTACGGACAATGGGTGGGCGGTGAAGTAGTGTTTTAGCTTGCGAGAGGCCATCAACACCGCGTACACCATCTTCTCCAGCTCAGAGTACCTGGTCTTGGTGTCGGAGTGGGCTTCGGAGTCGTACTACACCGGGAACTGTTCCGAGCTGTCTGCTTGCCGGCGTTCCTAGACGAGCACGACACTGACGGCTCCGTCTGTTGCTGTGGTAAAGTAGCAACGGAGTCCCCGGCGCCGGCGAGGCTAGGGTGGCGGGATTCACGAGGTGAGCCTTGAGGTTCTTGAAGGCCTGCTGCCGCTTCTCCGTCCAACGAAAGGGGTCCAATCCGCGGAGGGCCTTGAACAAGGGAAGGCTTCGTTCCGCTGACCGGGTGATGAAGCGGCTGAGGGCGGCGAGGCGGCCCGTTAGGCGTTGGGCCTCCTGGACGGAAGTGGGTGGCTGCATCTTCTGGATGGCTCGAATCTTCTCGGGGTTTGCCTCGATGTCACGCTGGGACACCAAGTGTCCCAAGAGCTTGCCCGACTGCACTCCGAAGGTGCATTTCTCCGTGTTGTGGTGGATGCCCGTCGGAAGTCTCCCGGAGGTCGACGACTAGGTCTCCCTCCACACGGCTCTTGACGACTATGTTGTCCACATAGGCTTCCAGGTTGCGGCCCCGCCTGGCTCTGGAAGACAATTTGGACCAGACGTGCGAAGGTGGCGCAGACGTTACGCTGCCCAAACGGCATGCGGAGGTAGCGGTACGTGCCATCAGAGGTAATTAAGCTGGTGCGAGGCTGGTCGTCTCCGCCATTCACACTTGGTGGTAGCCGGAGTAGGCGTCGAGGAAACTTAGCCGCTCGCATCCCGTGGTGGAATCCACGATCTGGTCAATGCGCGCCAGCGAGAAATTGTCATTGGGGAAGGCCTGGCTCAGTAGGGTGAAGTCGACACATGCGCCACTTCCCATTGCTTTTCATGACCAGCACTGGGTTCGCGAGCCACTCTGGATACGTGACCTCGCGGATGACACGGGCCTCCAGCATCTTCCGGACCTCTGCACGGGCGGCTTCCTGTCGGTCCTTGGCCATTTTTCAGATTTTCTGCTTGCGGGGCCTCTGCTTCGGATCGACGCTGAGCTTGTGCACTATGATGCTCCGGTCGACCCCCTGTAGGTCATCTGGGCTCTAGGCGAAGGTGTTCCCGTAGCTCGAAAGAAGCGCTACGAGCTTTGCTTCCAGCTCCGGGGGCATGACCGTGGCGATCTGGAGCGTCCGCTCGGGCTGATCGGGGAAAGAGTGCACGACCTTGGTCTCGCCGTCGGGAGACGCCTTGGGCACGAACCGGGTGGAGGATGGAAACGCCGGAGAATGGTCCCCCTCCTGCTTCAACGTGTGTACATTTTGCCTCACAAGAGGGCGGCCTGTCTCGATTTGCCTCACCAACTCCTGGTTGTGGAGGACTTTGATGATTTCCTAGGGCCCTGGCATCTTCATGCACATGAAACCACTATGAGGGATGGCGTGGAAACGTTGAGGAAGCGCTGTCTGAAGATGGTGTTGTAGGGGTAAGGGGTGTCGACGCCGTCGAAGATGATGTCTTCCGTGCAGGCGTGGGCTTCGTGGCCGAAGATGAATGGGAGCTCCATTTGCCCGAGCGCTTCGATGGCGCCCCCTCCAAATCCTCGTAGGGGGGAACCGGCCTGCTGGATCTCCGCCCGGGAATGCCCATAGCTTCGAACGCCGACATGAAGAGGAGGACCACCGCATTGCCGTTGTCGATAAGGATCCGACTCACCTCTGTTCCGTCAATGTTGGCGGAGATGATGAAGGCGTCGCCATGAGGATAGATGGCCGCGTGGCTCGATGAAGGTGATGGGGGTGGTGGCCAGCCTAGGGAGGGTTTGTAGGCTGTTTCGGGTGACATACTGCACCTCCCTGACGAACGTGTGCCTCCGCTTCGCCGTGTCGGGCTCTAGGCCCGCACCGCCGGAGATGGGCACCACCACCCTCTAGTTGCCCTCAATGTGCTGGACCTCGCTGCTTGGGGCTCCTCTTTCTAGGCCACGACCACCGTGGGCGGCGGGGCAAGCTATATGGGTGCGAGGCCGTGCATTGGCCCTACCGTCAGGTGAGCGGAGTATCGGGGAGTCGGCAGCCACAGTGGCTGGTGGTAGATTGGTGTCGACGCGGGCTGCGGCATCAGGAGCTGCGTGGAGTACGGACCGCTCGGCGGTGGCTCCCTCCTTCCGCGATGATGCCTTGCTCGCATCGATGGTGGGGCAGTGCTGGGTCGTCTGCCCACCCCAATGTTCATGAATGATGGAGTAGAGGCGGGTGGGGTCCTTGGGGTAGTCCCGATGGGCCCACCCATCGCGGGGACCTGGGGCTCCTCTTGTTGGAGCTGTTTGTGGTCATTCCTCCAATCATCCTTTTTGGGAGCTTAGTCGATGGTGTGCACTTCCCGAGGGCGCTTGCGAGGGTGCTCGCCGCCGATGATGGTCTTCGCGCTATGCTTAGTCGGGTTGGCGTTCCGGAGGTACTACCCCGCCTTCTTCCGGTGGAAGTCTGCGAGGGGCTTCGTTTTCCTCTCTCGGCCTCCTAGAGCTCGTCGTCTTTCGCTCGGGCGTACTCCTCGAGCTTGCGCATGAGCTCGGAGACGCTGTGGGGGCACCGCCGAGACAACTTTGACCGGAGGGTGTCGTGCCAGAGCTCCTCCTTGGCGGCACCGATGACGGTTTCTTGGCTGAGGCCGCTGGCGTGGGACTTGACGTGGACGAAACCCTTGACGTAGCTTCGTAGGGTCTCTGAGGGTTCCTACCTCACGGCGAAGAGGTGCCCCGAGGTGACCGGGTCGTCGTAGTTCCCATGGAAGTTCTCGAACAACGCCTCCTTGAGCTGTTCCCATGAGAAGGTCCTTCCGGCTAGGAGCGTGGTGTACCAAGTCCGGCCGATCCCCATGACAGCCATCACCAATCTTTTAGCCATGGTGGCCTCGCCCCCTCCGACTGACTGGATGGCAGCCTCGAAGCTCATGATGAATGCCTTGGGGTCAGACTTGCTGTCGTACGAAGCGACCTGTAGCATTTTGAACCCCCGAGGCCAGGTAGCTGCCTGTAGTCCGTACGATAGCAGCCACTTCGGGTCGTAGACGGTGCTCCTTCGGCTTGTTGGTTGGGTGTTGGTCCGCTTGTCGAGCTACGGGGCCGCCTCCCCCTCGACGCTGCCCCTTCCGGAGGGCTCTCGCCGCGCTTGCTCGGCCTCCAGCCGCTGTAGCTTAGCCCTCGGCTGTTGCCCTCAGCTGTCGTGCGTGATGCTGGGCCTTGCTCCTTCGCCAGAGGTACCCTTCCTCCCGCTCTTGGGTGTCCCGTCGGATCTGGTCCTGGTCTGTGCGCGAAGCGGGCTTCGGGGTGAGGTCGAAGCCCGCTTCTACCTCCGTGTCTTCGGTGAGGTGCTTGGACTGCGCCTTCGTGGGGGGATTCCGTCGGGAAGGGGGTCTTCCGGAGCCACCCTAGTTCCTTCGGGGTCGGGGTCACCGTCCTCAAGGTCGGACCTTCCTTCGGGGTCGGGGCAGAGTTGGGCCTTGGCTGGGCCTCGGGCGACCGGGTGGGCCGGCGCCCACTGTTTTCCCCAACACATCTTTCATTAACTACTGTAATTGTCATTTGTCAAGCTTTTATTTTATTGCATTCTATATATTTTAGATTAATTTGTGATTCTTTATAAAACAGATTGCTTATGGAGTAATTGTGCAGAGACTTGCCACACAATGCTTTACCATCTCAGTTGTTACGAACGCTTCAGCAATTTGGAGACATTAAACAAAATTCGACAAGGATCAAGGCCAAGAAAAACTACTGTTTTGCGTATCTGGAGTTTGAGAATATCAGTAGTCGTCAAAAGGCATTACAGGTGATAGTTTTATAAATTTCTATCGAACTGTTTTTCATTTGTAATGTGACAATAACTTTTAATATGCTGTAGGGTTCCCCTGTCAGTGTTGGTAGTCATGTTTGTTACGTGGAAGAAGCAACAATTGACTATTGGGAATCATACATGGAAGTTAAAGAAACTATTGCTAAAAATGTTACACTTGGTAAAGATCCTACACGTTGATAAAGCATGTTATTCTATTTTCATGGAACTGCATTAACACTCCTATTAACAAATTGCTTTATCGTTCTCTTTTCTACAGGAAAAAAAGCCATCGGAAGAAGCTGAAGAAAGAGAAACGCGCCCAGGCAAATGCAGGAGGGTATGAGCCTATGTGGGTGGTTATTATGCAAGGCGCAGCAAGAAAAGTAGTTCAGTACTCCCTCCGTCCCAGAAAACATGCAATTCTCGCTTCCCAATAAATTCCAGAATCTTAACTTTGACCAATTATAAATAAAAAAATATAAATATTTATCAGATAAAATATGTCATTAGATTTAGTTTTAAATGTAGTTTTTTAACAAATTTATTTAGAGCCATAAATATGAATACACTTTTCTAGAAATTTGGTCAAACATGTATTACTTTAACTGGCACGCATCCCAAACGTGCATGTTTTTTAGGACGGAGGGAGTAGTGGCTGAATAATTTTTTTTATATTTTTTATTTTATTTTTTTTTGCTTCTAATCAATGGTTTGTTGCAGGCCAGGCCCTAGTATCCAGCAGAAGCAGCACGGCCCTCCTCCCCAATCCTCACCCAGTAGGACCCTCAACTTGCCGCTGGGGCATCGAACACCGGCTTCTGCCAATCAACCACAAACATCTACTGCTGCTGCCCAGGGGCCTCATCACCTCTCCTTCGGCCCCTCCAATCTGCTTCAAACGTCAACTGTTACCCAAGGGTCTCGCCGTGGGTCCTTCAACCCCTCCTCCAATCGATCACAAACATCTACTGCTGCTGCACAGGGGCCTTGCCGTGGGTCCTTCAGTCCCTCCAATCCAGCCTACACTTCAACTGGTGCTGCCCGTGGATCTCGCCGCTGGTCCTTCGGTCCCTCGAATCCAGCACAAAGATACGTGCCTGCTACCTGGAATTCACGCCGCTGGTCCTTCGGCCCCTCTTGATTGCTGTCGCCAACGGTTGGTATCACTTCATGCAGTGCAGGTGAGCCCCATAGTCGTTTGTTCCTGCTCTTTGAATCTTTGTGGCTGTAGTGTTTCAAAATTGAAATGGGGTACACGCACACAAAGTAATACATACTTATTTCTAGAAAATAGCATTTGTTGGTTTTGACAGTGCTGTATGCACTTCTTTTTTATGAATTTAAGAACACTTATAAACAATAGTATTTTACTTATGGAATTTTTTCTCAATTTCTGACCAACATTCATGTTCAACTAATTTGTTAATTAAGTTACAATAAATCCTGCTAGATTTGTCAACAGAAGTACATGTGTATGAGTTACATGCTTTGCCTATTTGAAAAGACGAACATCCAGAGCCAACAATGTCAAGTTGTATTTCAAGCAGAGGGAGTTTTTGCCAGTCATACTAACCAAGTAGCATATACTTTTTTAATAGTATACATAGTACATACTTCTGTTATGTCCACAAAGTAGTAGTATATTTGTAGATTAAATATCAGTACACACTTCTTTTCGATGAATTCTGGAATATACTTCTAGCGAAGTAGTATTATAATTCTTTCAAGGATAGCTTGAAACGTGAGGGCTCCTACAATTTAAATAAGTAATAGTAGAGTTGCGACATTTACAAAAGAGGTACCATGAGGGGAACATACCCTGTTAACTAGTCATTGCAGCTTCCAGACAGCTCTTCAGGTGCATAACTGTTGGTACAAATTGATCAAAGTACAAAGGCGACCGAAGTATAAACTATATATGGAAAATATATGTTGCAACAATTTTCAGCTCACAGTTTCTATCACGATTATGTGCACAGCTCAATATATAGCATTTATTTTGCAGCAACTGAAATAGACGCAACAAGTGTTGCATTATGAGAGGTTCGACGTTGGGTCCTATATCTGACTCGTACTGCACTAGAACTAGTGGTTTGGTTCATATGTACACGTCCAATGATGTTCCTGGTCATTGAATTGTTTCTCAACCTAGAGTGTCCATAGAGAATGTCTATATTGCCATATCAGCAGGACACTACCTTTAGAAACAATGGGCTCCAATGCAATGTTTCTTTGGTGGGTCCATAATAAATTATTTCTTCTTCATTGGCTGCCTTACTCTCCCTGTCCTTTCCATTGATTTCTGCCTCATCTATGCAAGAAACCAAAATCCACCATTCATATTTCCGTCTAGTTAAAAATCCAAGCACCCAATCGAAACGAGTCCACCGAGCAAACAATCCATGGAGGCATCAGACAATTGCTAGAGCGCCTAGATATACAAGCATCAGCTTCTCCATCTCCAAATAAGCACATGCAAGCAGAAAGAAAAGGAGGGCTGCTGGAAGCGTACTGGTGGTAGCTGGAAAATCATAGAATTTTAGGAACTAGCTATCTGCATATGTATGAACCAAGTCATGACATCCACAAATTAATTTGAAACTTCAAGTTGGTAGGCGTAGACTCCAGCTGAATACGGCGCATGACCGCCTAGTCGATGAAGGTGTGGGAGAATCCGGTGTCGATGAGGGCCACCAAGTGATGCCCGTTCACGTAGACCGGCACCTGGATGGTGACCTTGGTGCGAATGTCAGTGATGGCGTACGACAACACCACGAGCTCGGCATTGCGTACAACGACACCACGAGCTCGACACCACTAGCCGACAGCTCGAGAAGGGGCTACTCGGCCAGGAGCACCGCGTAGAGGGAAGCGTTGGCGCCATCGAAGCCGCCCTCAGGGTCATCGGTGATTAGCAGGTGGAACAACCGCTTGCACTGGTGACTGTGGACGTAGGGTTTGTCGCAGTTGTAGAAGAGGCTTTGGCGACGGCATTCCATCATGTCAGTTGGCGTCAGACGACGGAACGGGCGCTCGGCGGTGTTGGCAACGCCAAGGAGGCGCCAGCAACACCAAGGGGGCGCCGATGGAGAAGGCATGCCCACCGGTAGTTGCATCTGTCGGGGCACCGGCGCGGCAAGGATGCAGCCGCACGACGCTCGTACGCCCGTGCCAGGTGCATAGCCGTCTGGAGGCTCTACAGGCAGCGAAGCTCGACGTCCACCTTGATGTGTTCCGGAAGGCCACCAATGAACAGTCCGCCTTTTGCTGAGGCGAGAGACCGTCCGTGTGGCACACCAACTCGTTGAAGCGCTCCTGGTAAGTCATGTATGCCACTCGTGAATAGAAGGCGTGCCAGCTTGGCGAGACGATTGGTGTGCACCGCCGGCCCAAAGTGAAGGTGGCAAAGCGCCGAGAACCGTTCGCAGGAGGGCATGCCTTCATCCTGTTCCAGAGGTTGGTACCACATCTGGGCGACACTTGACAGAAGATAGGAGGCGAGCCAGAGCGGCTCGACACCTGGGTGCGCTGATCAGGGGGTCTTCCGAGCCATAATAGGTTAGGAACTCTAGCTTATTAAAACATAGAACGCCCAAGCGGTCCTGGTAGCCCCCGCCCTGGTCGTCGCAGGGAGGAGGCGGTGGAACCCCTCCCCCCTCCCCATGGGCGCGCCACCATAGCCGGTGTCGGCGAAATGCGTGGGGATCAGGGATAGCGACCATGGGAACGGAGTGCTGGTGATGGGCAGTAGCGACGCTGTGACGCCAACTGCCGAAGTCAAGGCTGCCGCTGACAAAGAGGAGCCCGTCGAGGACGACGAACCGCCGGGGCAGTGGATCCGTTGTCTAGCATCCCATAGGGGAAACCCTGTGTAGGGTTGTAGTCGGTGTAGGGGAGGCCGGCTACTCTCCAGGGTCTCCCCGCGTGCGGTGACGGCGGGAAGGGCCGCGACGTCCTTGGCCACGCCGTCGATCCGGCGCATCTGGTGCTCAAACATGGAGGTGATGTCCGTCGGGGTGGGTGGCGGGCTGGCCTTGTTCTTGTCATCGTCACCTAGTATAACTGATGCCAGACTGATAGGATTCCTAGTCCTACCGTGGATTTCCCTGAACCTGTATGGATGGCTGGAAGGAGGAGGAGGGCGACGGCGACGACGCATTGGCGCCGTTGCTAGGGCTGGTGGAGATACGAGGAAGAGGGAGGATGAGAGACGTGAGTTCAGGGGTGGCCTTGAGGCCAAAAATCAGATTGATTGCCAACTTAATTCATTTCCAAACCAATCCCATGTACTTATGCTATTACAACATATCTCAATTTCCTAATTATAGAAACCTACCCACGATTATAGCAGCGGTGGCGGCTCTGCCGAGCTACCTGGGCCTGTTCGGCCATGCCCACATGGCCCGGCTGGACCATAACACTCCAATGCAATATTTCTTTGTTGGTTCCATAATAATTTAAGTTATTTCTTCTTCATTGGCTGCCTTACTCTCCCTGTCTTTCCCATTGATCTCTTCCTCATCTCTGCAAGAAACCAAAATCCACCATTCATATTTCCATCTGGTTAAAAATCCAAGCACCCAATCGAAACGATTCCACCGAGGAAACAGTCCATGGAGACAATTGCTAGAGCCTAGAGATGCAAGCAGCAGCTTCTCCATCTCCAAATAAGCACATGCAAGCAGAAAGAAAAGGAGGGGGTGCTGCTTGCATTGGATGGAGGGAGGAGGGAGGGAGGAATTTTAGGAACTAACTATCTGCATATGTATGAACCAAGTCATGACATCCATAAATTAATTTGAAACTGCAAGTTGTTACTGGAATGCTCTTATGTCATGCCTACGTTTCTTAAGCAGCTCCCTGTGTTTGACCATTTGTTTCTTCATAAATTTTCTGTTGGGCAACTGGAATCTGACTCAGAATTTGATCTTTTCTGCGATATCAGTGCTATATATAATTGTGGCCATATGCAATCATACGAAATTGGCCATCATTGTTTTAGCTGAACTGCATATTTAATTTCAAAGTGAAACAAGATCTTTTCTGTGATATCAGTGCTATATATAATTGTGGCCATATGCAATCATATGAAATACTTGTGACCATCATTGTTTTAGCTGAACTGCATATTCAATTTCAAAGTGAAACAAGTAACCTACAAACACTTCGCACTTCTTGATAATGTTGATCTAGAGATCTGGAGACATTTTGACATAAAAACACTTTCACTTTAGTTATCAATTACTCTTAAGGAATTTTCAAATATGTCTCTACATTTTGTTTGCATCTAAACTGAACTAGCAGCCCTTATTTCAAATGTGTAGTAAAGCATCTTGCGAAATCTGAGATGATTGTCTTTAACAAGAGTAGATGTTATATTACTCTGAACCAATTGAATTCCTGAGCCATGCTTTTGTTACTTTTTCCGGCTTTATGGGATTTCTCAGATGCTCTGAGATTATTTTTTTATATATATAATGATCTGAAATCCCTTTATTTGCTTTTGCATGGCTGGCTAACTAATGTATCAGATAGCCCTCAAAAATCTATTAGATAACTAACGTTATTAGCTTCTAGGAGAGAATAAGTTTAGATTTTCTTCTTTCAATCTACTTTTTTCTTTGAGCACTCTATGGTCATCATGGTAACTTTTGAGGCACCTCTGGCTGAGTAAGTTGCTGCAGTCCGTTTCTCCTTTTTGCTGACCACCTGTTTCTCTCTGTTCTTGTTGCAGCTCAATAACACATACAAGGAGGAGACGCAGAGGAAAAGCGTAGAGAAGAGAAGCTGCCAGTTTTGATGGACATGAATTTAGTTGTCCTTCTGGTAAAATTTAGGATGTGAAGTTTATCATTATGGTGAAGCTGCCACATAATAGCTCCTTGTGAAATCCGCTGAAGTTTAGGACTTGTAACTTAAAATACGCAATCAAGTGACGTTATCATGTTGCAAAATCAGTGTTATGTGACCTGCAGTGAAGTATCATACTATCAGCTTGCTACAGTGATGGGATGCACAGGAACCCGTTCCATTCCTGCCGAACGGTTATTTCTTGGCAAAGTTTTGATTCCAGGCCGGATTCAATTGGTGAGCAGGTTTGAATGTTAGGCTAGGATCCACTCAATCCTACCTAGGAAGTAAACCAGGCCCGTCTACGAAACTGTGCTGCCAACGAGGCCTCGTCGGTTTCCGATTCAGACTCGACATCGCACGTGAGCTAGCGGATTCCAATCGGGGCGATGAACCGGAACGGATTCCAAATATAGCTTGTTTTCCCTATATACAATACAACCAACAAAAGCCAGACGGAAGTACCCAAAAAAAAAAAACAAACAAACGCCAGACGGAGCAACGGAGGAAGGATCAGGGCAAACAAGGCGGGGTGGCGATCTACCAGATGGAGCAACATGAGGCGGATTTCGCAATGGCGCAACTGCTACCCGACGACGTGCTCGCCGACATCCTCGGACGCCTACCGCCGCGCAGCCTAGCGTTGTCCCGCTGCGCCTGCAGAGCCTGGCGCAATGTTGTGGACTCGAGGGACATGCTGTGCGCCGACCTTCTCTTACCGCACGCGCTGGGGGGCATCTTCTACAACCTGAAGGATGCTGCACCATCCTCGCGGTTCCTCGCCCACCCCTCCGTGCGTGACGCCATCCCCGGCTTCCTCGACGACTACACGCACGAGGACGAGGTCCATGGCCACTGCAACGGGCTCCTCCTGCTCAAGGATAGCGTGGCCAACCCGGCCACTCAGCAATGGGCGAGCCTGCCTCCGCGACCGTCTCTGTACATGGGGAACAAGTATTATGCCACGTGTGGTAGTCACCTCGTCTACGACCCCGCCGTGTCGCCCCACTACCAGGTAGTTTCGATCCCCTACGACAACCCTTGCAAAAGCAAACAAGAACTGGACCCTACCAGGGAGAAATCGGTGGAATGGCCACCTTCGCCGCTCAGACTGCTCGTGTTCTCGTCAAGAACAGGACAGTGGGAGGAGATGCCATTTCTTCGGGAAGGAGATCCCACATGGGCGGCCGTTGCTAGCATTCCATCTGGGTTTCAAGTTGACCAATGCTACGCGGTTTATTGGCAACAACAACTTTACGCATACTGGAAAGCTGATTCCATCATGAGGTACACTCGCTCCTCTTGGTTTATATTGATATGAAGTAGGCCCTAATTAAGATTGCTTATTGACCTTTTTTTGGTCTTGCAGAATATCCTTGTCAGCTAAAAAGTATCGATTAATTCAACTACCAACTGATGAAAGGATATACCATCTTTATCTTGGAAAATCTGAGAAAGGGGTATATTGTGCACGTTTTCTGAATTTCTCGCGACTTCAAATATGGTTCCTTAGTGAATCATTTGATCAGATGGAGTGGGTATTAAAGTATAACAACTATCTCAAGCCCACACTACCTCGTGTTGACTACTTTGATGAATTCTACCATGAACAACCCAATGGACCGTGGACTCTGCAAGAGGAATACTATTATGAAGATTACAACACTATGGTAATTGCCGAGAACCAATTTGAGTGGGACTCTGATAGTGATGATATTCTCCAAGTAGATGATACAAGCCGAAGGCAGCCAGCATACTGTATCCTTGGATTTCATCCAAGCAAAGAGGTTATTTTTCTAGAGGAAAGAATGGGTAGGGCCATAGCCTTTCACTGGAACAGCTCGAAGTTTCAACACCTGGGCAAACTGTACCCAAAAGATTACGCTGAACAGACGATCGAGCTAGCTATAACAGCAGGTTTTCCCTACACACCATGCTGGATAGATTTGCTCAAAGGAAACAATTATTAGATGGCCATCTTGTTGGATTGCGTACTCTCGCAATTTTATCTTGCGATTTCTTTAGCGCCGCTTCGATTTGTTAAGTGTGGTTTTGATAGGATTTGTTGCGCCGCTTCAATTTGGTAAGCTTGGTTTTGATAGAATTTGACTTCATTTGCTCGATTTGGAATCAACGCCTAGCGGAGGCTCCTTTCCTTTGCCCCTCTCTAGCTTTCTGTAAATCGATTGGATTGTTGTTTGTAACTCGCATCACTTCAATATGTTCTAATTCAAATTAAGATTCACAACCATATATATGATCAATGAATAAATGAACTATTTTTTGCTAACTCAGACAGTTTGCATATCATCCTCGACGGCGGGGAGATTGTAACAGTCCGTAAATTTTGATGGTTTGAAAAATCCAAATTTCAAAAACTTTTTGTCCGAATATGAAAACCTCTATTGAAACTAATAAGAGTGCTCTATTTCTTCCCTAAATTCTTAGGAGCAATTAAATTTGATTCCATTTTGCTAATGACAATTATAATAGAGTGGCCATTTGGATTTAATTTGGTTTCATTTGGATTTTATTTGTATGTGAGGTTTGAATTTGAATCTAGTTCAAATTCAAATCTAAAGCTAACCAAACTAACGCTTGGGCTCTAACCTAACCCAGTTCGGCATGCACAAGCAGAACCTAGCCCAACACAACTAACTTTTTCTCTTTCTCTTTTTATCTCCCGACCACAAGGCCCAACTTCATCAACCGGCCCAACACAGCTCGCCTGCCCCCCTCTCTCTCTATGCCACCCTGACCCCATCTGTCGGCGCTCACGCAACCCACACCGCTCGCCTCTTCCCCGCCAATCAGGGACCATTCCCCTTTCTTGCCCACCTCCGCTCGCGACAGCTCGAGCGCCCCAGCACACCATCAAGGCCACCACGGGGGCCTTCCAGAAGCCCAGCGTGTGCCTCACGCTCGCCCGTGAGCCTCACGCCAGCCGCCTCGCCCGCGAACCCTAGCAATAAGTGTCATCAGATACGCTCCACGCATCCCGCCGCTTCACGGGCGCCAAGGATCACAGAACTCACCCTACCAACCCCCGTGAGCCCCAAAACCCAAGCACCATCCAACAAATACCCCGGTTGTCTCCCCATCAAACCCTAGAGCTCAATTGGGGTTTTCCCCAAACCACAGTCGTCGCCACCACCAGTTGAGAAGGGGGAAGAGGAGGAGGGGAGAAGGGAAGAGAAGAAGGAGGAGGCTACTGCGACGAGGAGGAGCAGTACACCACGAAGGCGGAGAAGGACATTGCTTCTCTGGTTCCTCGACACCAAGCCGCCACCGTGGATGAGGTTAATGTTGACGACGTCCACGCCGAGCTGGAGCACCGCCAAGGAACCACGAGCCCGTACCTCTACCTCCAGCCTGCGCTGCACCGCCTAGCCTTGGCACCGACAACCTTCCTGCCCTGCCTTGCCCTCTCCTGCACGCCCAACGGTGATCCAAAGCCGAGCCTTTTCCCTTGACTCCGGTCGGTAGCCGACCAAACAGTAGCCTTATCGTTGCCGTAGGATCCTCGAACTTCTCTGTGAGCCGGCCTTCCAGCCATGCATCTTCTTTGCAGGGACCCCACAGCCAAAGTCGTCGCCTTTAGCCCTGGTCGCCGCCGCGGGCGCGAATTGCCGCTGTCCCGCACGCATACACTTCGCCACTGCCGGCAAGCTTGCTTGGCACGCCACGGATCGAGAACACCAGCCCCGCACACTCCCACCCAGACAACCACACTTTGCAGGCACACGTGCACCACTATGGGTGTGGGCTGCCGTTGCCCTGCGGGCATGCTGGCACCACACAGCGCGTCACACTGCAAGCTGCAACGCGCCTTACCATGCTCTAGCACACGCCCAGGCGCTTGTGGGCATTGCGTTCGGCCGTGCATACTACCACACACGCACACATCCTAGGGCACAAGCGCACACGCATGCCCTAGCTAGCCGGCGTTCGGCTTGGCCGCTGCGGCAATTTGCCGAACGCCTGGCAGGTGCTCTCACGCGGGCACACCCCCACGTACATGCTCGGTCGCACGCTAGCTGACCACACGGGCGCTGCAGATCTGGGCTGGACTTAGCCCACGGCCGGTTTGGGCCCAATCACACCGAGCCAGGCCAGCTACTGACCAAAGGGGCCCACGCCTGACACCCTGGTGTAGAGAGATGGATAGGTAAAACGCAACACACCCAATGAGGGTGACCTTTCATATATATAGCCAATTGGGCTTGGTGTAGAATGAAATACAATCACCTGTACAAGGCTTGTTACCTATACTAGTTAAGGATAAGTAGACTAGGATACATTCCTAATACACATATCTAACACCTGCCCGCAGTCAAAGCAGGAGGATCCCGAACGCAAAGACTGGACCTAAACTTGGTGAAGAGTTGGGTCGGCAAGCCTTTGGTCATGATGTCCGCGTACTGATGCGATGAGGGAACGTGAAGCACACGAACTTGTCCCAAGGCAACCTTGTCACGGATGAAGTGGATGTCTATCTCAATATGCTTGGTGCAACGGTGATGAACGGGATTGGCACTCATGTTGTCACAGTAGACAACCGTCACAGTAGCAATAGAGATGTGGAGCTCCTGAAGAAGTTGCCGTAGCCAACAACACTCAGCGACGACGTGAGCCACAGCCTGGTATTCCGCTTCAGCACTGGAGCGGGAAACCATGGTTTGGCACTTGGAGGATCAAGATATCAAGTTGTCGCCGAGGTAGACGTAGAAACCAGACGTGGAGCGCTGAGAGTCTGGACAGCCGGCCCAATCCGTATCAGAGTATGCAGTCAGAGTCTGGACGGGACCAGCACCAAGGTGCAGACCAAAAGACAGAGTGCCTTTCACGTACCAAAGGATCTGCTTAAGGAGCGCCAGATCGGGCTCGCACGGATTGTGCATGAAGAAGCACACCTGCTGAACCGCGTACGCCAAATCTGGACGAGTCAGCGTGAGGTACTGAAGAGCACCAGCGAGGCTCCTGTAGGTCGAGGGTTCAGCGACCGGGGCACCATCGGTCGCCGAGAGTTTGGCGTGAGTGTCAACAAGGGTCGTAGTAGAGTGACACTCAGCCATGCCCGCCCACTGGAGAAGGTCGAAAGCGTACTGGCGTAGGGACAAGAACAACCCATCGGAGGAGCGAGTGACAGAGATGTTGAGGAAGTGATGCAAATCCCCAAGGTCTGTCATGGCGAACTCAGAGGAGAGGTGCGCCGATGATGCGCTGGAGGAGAGAAGGCGACGAGGTGGTGTGGACAATGTCGTCGACGTACAGTAGGAGGTAGACAACATCGTCTCCCTCTTTGTAAACAAAGAGAGAAATGTCTGACGTGGATGCGGTGAAGCCTAGTCGATTGAGGTACGAGTCGAATCGCTGGACAGGCACGCGAAGCTTGCTTCAGGCCATACAGAGAGCGCTGAAGGTGGCAAACATAGTCTGGAGTGGCCGGGTCGACGAAACCCAGAGGCTGCTAACAAGAGACTGTCTCCTCAAGGTGACCATGAAGAAAGACATTCTTCACGTCCAGTTGGCAAATAGGCCGGGAGCGAGAAGCAGCAATGCTCAGAACTGCACGAATCATTGCAGGCTTGATAACGGGGCTGAAGGTCTCATCATAGTCGACAAAGCCACGAACGACCCAACATGCCTTGTGACGGGCAAGTGTACCGTCAGAGTGGTACTTGTGCTTGAAAAGCCACTTGCCCGTTACAACTTTGGCTCCGGGTGGTCGAGGAACGAGGCACCAAGTGTGGTTGTCGATCAACTCCTTGTACTCCTCAGCCATGGCCGCGCGCCAGTTTCGGTCAGCCAACCCACTACGTTACTTGGCTGGAACTGGTGATGCAGTTGTGGCGGAGAAGTCCTTGTACGCGACGTGCAGGAGCAACCCGGACTGTGTGCGGGTCACAGGCCGTGGAGGCGCAGGAGTCGCGATAGGTACAGGTGCTGGTGGTGGAGGAGGTGCCGAAGGAGCCGTGGTCGAGGGACGAAGGATGTAGAAGTACGGCAGCCTAGGGACGAGACCAGTAGCATCCTGAGGGGCGACTGGTGGATCCGCAGGAGGCCCAGACGCAGGCACAGGGCCATGCCTAACTGGAGACGAGGCAGCAGGACCGGATGGGGGCACGAGACGACGCCCACTCGTAGTCCAAGCAACGGGACCTGACGGGGGCACGAGACCACACCCGCCCGGTCACATTGGCCGTAGAGGAGGTAGCGGCTGCTCATGATCTGTGAGGGAGGGAGCGGTCGCTAACGTCGGTGAGGTGAAGCAACATGGTTTGTAGCACAAGGTACAATATCCACAGTATCATCGACCAGAAAAATCAAAGAGGGAGAAATCCGCTAAGGGAGATGCATATGCGAAGGGAAAGCTGGGCTCATCGAAGACAACGTGACATGATATAATGACAGGGCGAGTGGACAAGTGAAGGCAGCGATAGCCTTTGTGAGCTGTGGGGTACCCGAGGAACACACAAGCAGATATGGCCTGAAGGTTCGGGTAGCACAAGCACCCAAAGACACGGAGATGATCATAGACTGGCGGCTCGTGGTAGAGGCAGGTGTTGGGTACCTCATCATGAATGGAGGAGGAGGGGCACCCGTTCAGGAGATAACTGGCTGCCGCAAGAGCTTCCGCCCAGTAGGAAGGTTTCATGGATGCATGAATTAAGAGGGTGCGCACGGAGTTGTTGAGGGTACGAAGAACGCGTCCAGCCTTGCCGTTCTGTGGTGAGGTGTACGGGCATGAGAGATGCAGCAGGGTACCATGTACCGCAAGGAAGGCGATGGTGGCATGGTTGATGAACTCGGTGCCGTTATCAGCCTGGAGGCATTTGATGTGAAGGCCGAACTGTGTGCGAGCGTAATCAACAAACTGAACTATGTGCTGGTGGACGTCAGACTTGTGTCTGAGGGGGAATGTCCAGCAGTAGTGGGTGTAGTCATCCAGAATCACCAAACAATATGAAAAACCAGAATTACTAGCGACAAGCGAGGTCCAAACATCACAATGAATAAGCTCAAAAGGTCCAGCAGTAGCAGAAGAAGATAAACTAAAGGGCAGGGGCGCGTGTTTGCCAAGCTGACAAGAATGGCAGAGTCATGAGCGACCTGTTTTATTGCGATTAATCAAATTGTGTTTATTCAACTGAGCTAGATCTGCTGGTGCGGGGTGTCCAAGACGCTGATGCCACAATGAGGAGGAGGCAGCCAGGAGTGCAGATACGGTGGGGGTAGACTGCGGCAATGTGTAGAGAACCCCGTCGCTCACCACAAGGGAGCCGGGCTAATGCTACACTTTCCAGCGCAACAGCATGGTAAAACGTTGCAATACATAGCGTTTATTGCAACACTAGCCAATTTTGGTTGCTATAGGGTGGCATATTGCAACCAAATGGTGGACTGTTGCAATTTCAATAGTGTGTGTTGCAATAAATTAATTGTATCACAACGTCGATGTGTGCGTTGTAATTATAGTGACATTGTTGCAACCCTTTTGTACAATTGTTGTAATAGCAGAAAATATCGCAACTGAAATATAGCATCGTTATACTTAGTATCAAGTGTTGCGATAGTCTATGCTATGGCAACACGAAAGTAAAGAGTTGCAAAAGGATTAATGGATATAGCAACGTAAACGGAGGGCATTGCAAATGAGGTTTTTCTATTGCAACACAAAAGCGAAGCGTTGCAATGAGGCATAGATATAGCAACGCACATCAGCATCGTTGCACAATTGTCGTAGGTGTACCAACTAAACTTGAATGGTTGCAACAAGGAATAGCTATAGGGCCAGTGTCCAGCTCATTTATGGCCCATCCACATCATTTATTCCAAGTTTTATCAATTTCATCATAGTCCGGCCCAAAACACTATGATGTTTAAAACATATTGGTCACGAACAACAAACTGCTAATGTAAAAATGTTTTTATGAAATATTAAAGATCAAAAAACAAAATGCAAGTGGAGATAACATTTTTGCTGAAATATTGAAAAAAAAAATTTCATGCAAAAAAATATTGCACAGCTAGGATTTGAACTCAAACCAAATGCTAAAGCTTGAGCTACACTACCACTACACTATGTGTTCATGTGTTAATTGAGTGTAACAGACAATATTTATATGTTATAATATCGTTTATGTGGCAGACAAGTTACCCACCACAAGAGCCACGTCACCATGGCCGCACCCCGGCGACATCACACGGCCGCAATCCACGTCACCCAACCACCCAACCATGTCACTTAGTAGCACACAAAAATCACCAAAAAATCACCTAGAGGTGAGATTTGAACCCTGCACGCAAGCCTTGGAGTGGAGCACATCTTCCGCCAGGCCACCTTCTCAATTACGCACAATTTTTTATCTACATTTTCTTTAACTATAGTAACCGAGCGTTGGAGCCACCAACCACACCCCAGCCACATCACTAGGCCTCCACGTCACCCAATGAGGGTTTGCTATTGCAACCAAAATGCGAAGCATTGCAACGAGTCATAGATATAGCATCACACACCAGCATAATTGCTATATCATAAGGTGTTGAGGATGTCATGAAATACATCGCAAAAGTTTATGTCCAAAAAATATTTATTAAATTATTTTATTTATATTTTTTGGATACGTTAGCATCCCTAGGGGAGAGAAGGACATAGAGATGAGTTTGTAGTGGGCCTTTTTTTTGTTAATCTGAAATTAGCATTAAAAAATCTAGGCTCAAATTTAGGAAAAAAATAAAAAACCTCAAGAACTCCAAACGCAAAATCAGGAAAATAAATTAAAAACAGGGGAAATCGGGGCAAAAAAAAGTGGAGAGAAGGACTTAGATGAGTTTCTAGTGGACCTTTTTTTTGTTAAGCCGAAATTAGAATTAAAAATTTTGACGCAAATTCAAGGAAAAAATAAAAAACCCATTAAAAAATATGGATGCATGATCAGGATAAAAATAATAAACAGGGGAAAAAGGAAGATTGACATCAAACGAACCGGGCTCTTCTAGTTTAGCATTATATGCACTAACCATTTACACTTTGTTTTGTCTTATTCCTTGAATCCTAAACATTTTTATACAAATGTTTTATGTTACCCGCCATGTCATGCCACATCGGCATGCCCACTAGCACCACATCATCACCCGTGGCCCGGCCACCAACACCAAGTCATCGCCTAATCATCAGCGGAAAAAACAAAAAGGCAACGTATCAGGTGCAAACCAAACTATCCGTACAAACTATGCAAACTTCAATCTAGGCCACACGATGTTGATCTAAGGGTGCGCTCAGGTAAGGTGGGAGGGGTGATTTGCAAAAGTGCTTCTAATCACCCTTTGCAAATCACCCTCCCACCTCACCTGAGCGTACCCTTAGATCAATATCGTGTGGCCTAGATTGAAGTTTGTATAGTTTGCACAGATAGGTTAGTTTGCACCTGATATGTTGCCAAACAAAAAATTGGAAAATTTCTAATAAAAAAAGTTACGCACCGGAGGGGAATCACAATGAGAACATGATCATTGGGTACTACAAGCCTTACCACTGAATTACTCCACCAATTTTGTTTATAAAGAGAGTTATCTTTATATGATTTAACCGTGTGGCATTGATTAGGCTTGCCACGAATTGAAGGCAACACTTCGTGGTGAGGCTTGGTAATCGGGTACATCTTTTCCTTTTTAATCTGAAATTTGATTGGTTTATATTAACCATAAAACCCCAAAATTCTCACCAAATTTCATCATCTAAACAGGGCCTAAGTGGTATGTTCCGAAATATGTACATAGGCTACTATATTTTGTAGAGTGGAAAGTTTGTTGTGTGGGGGATCAATCGCTAGTGTTTCAGTGTGGGGAATCGGCCGATAGGGGTGATTTGTTTCACATTGGAGATCACAGCATTGCAAGTATTGTATGGGATTTGTGCTCATGTGGTTATCTAATGCTCTGTAGCTGCCATCCTTGAAGCCTCGGCGAGGTGGGACAAAACAACCGGATGCAAGCAGAATTCCCGAGTGCATTGCTGCGATTCAGCTAGCTCAGATAATGGGCCGACCCACATTGATTAGCTAATGCTAGGTGTTTATCTCCCTAAAAAACAGTTAGGCGCTTATTTAAAAAAATACAGCTAGGTCTTATGACTCGTGTTACACCTAATTCTATCTTGAAGCCAGTATTAACATGTTAGTGATTCAATGTGAGATAAAAAAAATAACAAATTCGAGATACTTGGCTGTTGCCTCCCTCCACTATAGATTAGTTTTGCCAATGGTATGAGTTAGTATCTACTCACTCCGTCCCAAAATAAGGATAGTTCTCACTTTCCAAGGAATCAAAATGTTTCTAACTTTGACCAAATATATATAAACAAATATTAATATTTATAATACATATGTAGCATCACTAGATAGATTGTTAAATCTATTTTCATAACAACGTTATTTAGAGATGCAAATGCTACTTATATGTTTTACAAATGCAGTCAAACTTAAGAAAATTTGACTGGCCCGTATATCATAGCTACTCTTATTTTGGGACGGAGGGAGTAACTCTAAACGCTTTAACAGACAACAATTCCAATAAAATAAAGAGATTTTGGGATGTGACCCATTAACAGTATAGAATAAAGAGATTTTTCTTATATTTATTAAAATGTCCAAGATTAATTCATAGAAAATATTTAATTGGAAGAAATAAAAAATATATTTTCTAAACAAATCATTAATATAGGTTTATAGTTTGATATTGTGCATTCGTGCTGTATAATTTGCATTAAGAGTTTATTGATTGGAAAATGTATTTTGAAATCTGATTGATTTTATTCTCGCTCGAAATAGAAATCTGAGTTGTCAAAATCCAGAAATTCGTTTTTGCTAATAATCCTTTTGGCCCCGCGTTTCCTTTTGTTGGTCTCAATGACCAGTGGGGCCGCCATCACCCCTGTCCATCAGAATGTAACCGCAGCCCATGCAAAACTGTCGGTCGTGCCTCTGCACGATCCATCGATCTCGCCTCTGCAACTTCCCCTTTGCAAAGATAGATCATAGATGCCCAGCCCTCCTCTTCTATTTGCATCTACACCACAACATCGTCCGTGATGGAGCCAGCGCCGGCGGCGGCGGCGGCATCCTCGATGTCAAGACCCAAGATGCCGCTGCCCTCCCTGTCTTCCTTTGCGCCCTCTCATCCCTACCTCTCTCTGGACTGCGCACAGGAACATCGAGGATCATCGCTCCACGCGCGGTCCGCACGAGTACAACACTAAGAGCTGTCATCTTCGTCTTCGATTCGTGCCCGAACCACGCCATCGCAGGTGTTCGAGAAGCCCTAGGTCAGATCCCCGTCCTGATAGCTTTCCGTTTTGCCGCTTCCAGTGGAAATCCGTGTACCCTTGGTCGATCTGCTAATTCTCTGTTAGAACGTCCATGGAGTTCTCGTACTGCTCGATGCTCGTTGTCAACCTGTGCGTGAGGAAGAAGATGATATGGTAGCCCTTAGATTCAATCAATGACCAGGATTAGATCAGTATATACCCCTTCATGGTAGACTTGGTTCACCGTAGATTCCTTTGGTCCATGAATTCATGGATCGAGTTCACAGCATAGTGCCCATCCATATCCCACATGAGTTTTTTTTTGCGGTATATCCCACGTGAGGTTGCTGTATAAAATTCTACTTTTCATTCCAGCCCCTATTCTTGTTAGTAATCGCATTGTTTTACTTTATGTTGCTCCTTTCTAATCCTGAAAAGTGGTCCTCAAAAGAAAATGCTTGCAGAGAATGCTTGATATTAGTGAATGTTGGATCATGAAAAAGGTTATGCACACTTTCACTAACTGGCTGACCCCTCCGACCCTGCGGCCCCGTTAGTACCGGTTGTTGCAACAGGTACTAACGGCGCTGCCCATTTAGTACCGGAAGCTCGGTCCCGGGCGCATAACCGGTACTATTGCGGCTTTGCGCCCTGTACTAATGCTAGGTTCTCCAGTAGTGTTTGTTTTACACAATTATGTCATGTCTGTGCCATGCCTCTACTAAACTCATTGTGGATTTGCGATCAATTTAATTGTCATGTTCATCCTGTCATGCAAGCTTCTTGGTTGAGCCCTGAGTATTTATAGACATAGCAGTACTCTTGTGCAGCAAATATTAATCCAGTTAGCTTCTGTTACTTGTGTTGTACTTCAGTAATCATTCATTGTTAGTGCTATTCTTTGGCTAGAGTGGTAATTTAATCTTTGCTATATTATTCTCAATACAAAGTGTTAATTTAATTTTTTTCCTGGAGCTTTGGTTAGTGGTGAACAGTTAATCTTCATTAATCACCTATGTTCGTATGTCCGCTCTTGTCTAGAAATACAAGCTTATGTGACATTGTCTATTTAATCTGCTAGGTTCTTGTGTTCGAGTAAGGAACATGGCAAGTTAGCAATATGCCTTGATATCCAGGTAATACTCCTCTCCTTTGGTTGCTCTAAGTGTCCTAAAACTCAGATGCCGTGAATGAATTCATAATGTGTTGATCTGATCTGCCTTCCGTGCCCTAATGTTTACTAGTAATTAGTAAAACTTGTGATGTTGTGACTGAACCAGTAAACTTGTATTTCTGTTGCTCATCCAATAAATTAATAAAGCAAGATTTTGGCATTTATTATTATGTTTGTTTGATCAGTTACATGTTACTGTTAGACCTATAAAAGTCAAGCTATGGAAAGTCGATCTTTGGAGTTCTGCTCACATCTGTAATGCTAGCATTGTATAGCCTAACATATTGGTAATGCTAGCATTGTATAGCCTAACATATTGGTTTCCATACACTTGAGTACTGTTTATACAATGGCATAGAATTTGCAACTAATTCTCAATTTAAACATATGAATAGGGCCTATTTTCCTTTAATCTGAATATATCTAATCACATGTGTTGTGCATCAATCTTATTCATTCTTTTGCCTACAAAGGAATCTGTTCTTATCTTTAAATAAAGAACCTTATCAATATATCCTCGTCAATGCATTCATTGCTAGTTTCTCTCTACTTCTCAATCTATTTTTTTCTCCAATCTTAATATTGAAAAAGCATTATATCCTGAGCATGTATTTTCTGATCCACTTTTCAGGATCATTGTTATTTGCTTTTCTGAAATATAATTTGCTTTGGTGGTGAGGCTTGTGGTGACGTGATTAGTCCTCTTCCGTTCACTTTCTTCAGCTCGTATCTCTAAGATTCAGAATCATATCTGCATTTTTGGCTTTGTATCTGATTGCTGCTGCTGCTAAAACGCGAGGCCAAAAGAAACATCAGGTACAAAATAAATTGTGCTTCCACAAAAAAAACCATACAAGATGTTATTATCTTATTTAACTTTATGACATACTTTTCCTTACGCAGGCCAGAGTAGCTGGGGCAAGGAAATAAAAGTGATGTCTTATGGGAGAGGAGCTAAACCAACAATTCTACATTGAAATTTTGTTTTGTTGAATTGTGAGATTGTAGTTGCATTTGTGTCGGATATTTGAAAGGACTGCAAGAGAATGATGGATTGATTTATTATTGAAATATATAATATACTCGTTTGTGAAACCTTTTGGTTGCAATGCCAATTTATATGGCGTTGAGACACCCTCCAAGCGTATAGTGACGACCACTAACATCGTTGTGATACCCTTTAAGTGTATAACACCGACCTCCAACATCGTTGCAGTAGCCTTCAAGCATAGAGAGAAGACCAGCAACATCGTGGAGATACCCTCTAAACATATAACAACCTCCTCTAACATCGTTGTGATACCCTCCAAGCATATAGCAACGACCTCTAACATCGTTGTGATACCCTACAAGTGTATAGCAACGACCTCCAACATCGTTGTGATATGAAACTAAGGCTATTGCAATACCGTTGGCGTTTTTGCTACTAACATATAATGTTGCGATATTTGGTATTGCTACCACAAGGATGCGTTCTAATACTCGTTGTTTGCAACGAGGCTCGATTGTTGCAATACTAATTATTACAACAACGCCAGTGGTTGCTAATGCCACTAATGCAACACCAATTATCGTTGTTGTTTCATCGTATTGCTACACTTAATATAGTTGCGACAACCACATATGTATAGCAACACTGAATAAAATTGTTGCGATATGCTATTGCAACTGTCGCAAACTCAACGCCTGCCAACGCCACATCTGTGTTGCGCTTCCTCACTATTGCAACGAAAATACGCTTAACGCAACGTTTTGGCGCCGTTGCGATAGCCATTTTCCCTTGTAGTGGCTATTGCAACAAAGAATCACGTGCCCCGTCGGAATATCCTTGACAGAGAAACCAAAAGTGTCAAACTCAATAGAAAAATGGTTGTCGCGGGTGAATTTGCAAACATAAAGTAAATTCTGAACTAACCAAGGAGCAACAAGAACATTATTATAGGCAAAGTTGGACGTTTTGGTGGATAAAACGGAGTGGTCGTGAGACGTGATTGGGATACTGGTACCATTGCCTACTAAAATAGAAGTAGAGGGGGTGGGTAGGCGATTGAGCAATATACCATCCGATGACAACATGTGGGAGGAGGCCCCTGAGTCCACCACCCAGGGGGTATTGCCCTGCATGGACAGCTGCTGAAGTGCTGCGATCAGGCCGGTCTGATCCCAGGATGGAGTGATCGACTGGCTGGGTGTAGGAGACAGAGATGGTACGTGGAGAGGCGCGAAGGCGGTGTGACCCTGGTGTGGACTGGAGCCGAGCGCACCCTACTAGGGGCGCCCGGACTGACTAGTGGGACGAGGTCCGCCGATCTGCCAAGTCTGGCCGCCAGGGGACATGCAAAACCATGGCCTGGTGGGAGCAGGTTGGCGCTGGCCACCACAGCCACCGCTGGACTGCCCCACGCCATGGCCTCCGTTAGGGCCGTAAGCGCCGCCGTAGGACTTCTTCGCGTTCTTCTTGCGCTGGGGCTGCTGCTGGGCACCACCAAAGGGGGCTGAGCGGCAACCAGAGCCACCACAGGAGGGAGCCAACCCAGCAACTAGAGCAGTGGCTGCCATGACCTTCAACTCATTCACGAGGCGCAGTTCCTTGAGGAGGAGCTGGTCGCAAGCATAGGAGAAGCTGAGGTTGGTGGTAGCAATGGAGTTGCCGGTGTTGGAGTAGTCCTTGTTGAGGCCGCATAGCAGATTGAAGACGAGGGTTGCCTTAGGGATAGGCTGACCGACATCACATAGCTTGCCGGCGGTGGTCTTCATGCGGAGGCAGTAGTCGTCGATGGAGTCACCTTCCTGAGTCATTGAATGAAATTCATGGCTCAGGAAAATGGCCCGAGGTGCCTTGTTGGCCTGGAAGAGACCGTCGATGGCAATCCATAGGGCACGGGCCGAGGTGCAGGGTCTGCCACAGCCATGGGAAACTATCGATCCTAAAAATCAGGATCAGCGTAGGGAAAGGGAGGGGATTTCACGGCCTGGGAGCAAGGTGGCGATGGGAAGAAGAAATTGCGGCCTATGGGGGGGGCGACAGGGGGCTGGAGAAACACTGAGAGAAGTCAGTGTGGGAGGGGGGAATCACAACCAGAGAATGGCGGTGATGGTGCTAGATGCACGACCCAGGAAGGGGTGGCGTCTAGGGCAGCGGAAGGTGGGCGAATCTGGGGGGGTCCCGAACTCATGATACCATGTAGAGAGATGGATAGGTCAAACACCACACACCAAATGGGGTGGTGACCTTTCATATATATAGCCAATGTGGCTTGGTGTACAGGGAAATACAATCACCTATACAAGGCTAGTTACCTATAGTAGGTAAGGATAAATAGACAAGGATACATTCCTAATACACACATATCTAACACCTGGGCCCACTAACCACAGACACAGAGCCGCTGACTACTGGGGCCCACGTGCTAACACGTAGGGCCCCTGACCAGTTTGACCTGTTGACCGGTCAACGTCACCATTGACTAAGACAACACTGACGTCAGTCGGGCCCACTGCTGGCGTCATCGCTCAGTGGCCCCTGTGCTGATGTCAGCATGATGACATCGGCATGGCACGTGTCACCCTCTGATATTTTCTAGATTTTCCATTTTCTAAAACATAATTAACAATTTCAGAAAATGGTAAAAAATTAGAAAATTCATAATTAATTCATATAATTCAGAAAAATATGAAACCACTTTCTAGTATTTTCTAAAAATATGAGTAACACTTTAAAAATGAAGCTGAAGTTATTTGGAGTCTTTTGCTAGTCTTTTTAGATCTTATTAGCAGATAGGACTTTAGACTTTATTGTATTCGCGTGATCAGGAGCTGCTGCTCACGAACCATTGTACGAGGAGGAGAACGACTACTTCGACGACACAAGCTCACTAGGTTCACGCCCGACTGCTTATATGATTACCCATAGGCATTGCTGATTTTGATACGCTAGTGCTCGTCATGATATGATGAGCTTGGTTGAGCCTTGCACTGCCCTGTTATTATCGTATACCTTGCTATACCTATATGTACTTGTCATTATGCCTTGTTCTGTGAAGATGAGTTGCATGCTGTGTGTGGGGATTTGTGGTAGATACTCTTGGTGTGTGTGGGGTAAAAATGGGAAGATGTTGTGGATTTGACCTTAGATGGTTCTTACCAACCTAGGCTTTCGGGGTGTAGCTGGGGTTCCGGGCGGACCATTGCAGGCACATGTGTTGTGACTTGGATGAGATATGGAGCTAGGGGTATGGCGGTTACCTGGGATGGTCATGGTTCATGGACCACCGCATTGCGATGCGGAGGATACGTTTTCAGACGATGACACCCGTACCAGCACTTCAACCTTGTTGACGGCTTCATACTCACTGTACCATACGTACTAGCTTGCTTAGCATGGGATGAGTAACAACTATGCTAGTATAGGGTGGCACCTGGACGGTAGGCGAGCAACAGTTTGTGCATTGTGTTAGGGAATCGGGTAGGAACCTCCTTTAACTGGATTGATGGGCAATCCCCGATTGGCTCCGGTGGACCATTATCACAGCTCTTGGAGCCGATATTAGCATGCTGATGCATCCAGATCCGAGGGACGCATGAGGGTGTCATCCTCGCTAGGGACATACTAGTTGTGGGTTGTGTCTCAAGTTGGGTGCGGCCCGCTAGCATCCTGAGTTGGGTACAGGCGTACAACCTCTGCAGACTATTTTGATCTATATGTATAGTTGTGGCCTCGGCCATGGATACTGTAGTGTACTACACGCCAATTGTCAATTGTTTTGGGATCTGCTTCTATCCCCCTATAGGTGAGTGAGTGAGGGTGTAGGAGCAGTCAGGGAGAGGGAGGTACAACTCCGCTTCCCTTGTGATCCGATTCTGCCTATTGAGATGCCGAGGTTGGAAGCCCGTGCACCGACCGAGAGTGAAGGTGTGTGTTGAGGTTGATGCCGTCGGGAACCCATCGTGTGATGGGACTAGACCGGGGACAAATATGTGGGTTTTGGTGGGATGAAGTTATATTTATATTTTCTGCTATGCATAGGCAACCTTCAGCCTTTCCTTGTTATTGTTGCTATTCCCCTTAGAAGTTAGGCCACTTAAAGCTTGCATTCAGTCGGTGACGTGAGCATGTTCCAACCCTTTGGCAACAGATCGTGAGTTCATAGGTGGAGATGTCGAGTTCGACAACAACTTCAACAGGTGGTGGGACTAGGCGGCGATCTACGCTCAAGTGCAGCCTATGGAAATGGAGTCCTGATAGGATGAAGAATCATCCACCAGCTTCCGTATCGCTAGAATTTCACTTTGTCGATATTTAGCCCTGTGTGGCAAATAATTGAACCCCTGAACGGAATGGAATAATTAATGACTCTGTTATGTTTTCGTTGGTTTGGATATAATATTACAATGTTTCGAGCTCTATACATGATAGTTACTGATACATGGACTATCACAAGGGTACATGGATCCGGATTCTCGTAATTGAAAATCCGGGTCGTTTGAGAGATCGTGACTGCACCTGGTGAGATGGCGGGGCGGTGCGGCCCTTTCCTGGAGGGAGGGGCATGGCGCAGGACCAGGGATACGCGCGCGGGGACAACAGTAGGTGTGCTCAATTTTGCGATGGCGACCCGCGTGGGATAGGCAAAGATGACGACCGGCTTTCAGGGGATGCCGAGCGAGAAAGATAATAGAGGAAGATAGTATATATGTTGGAAGCGAGTTTGAGCGGAAGTTTTCGTCTTTTACCTATCCGACTTGATTTACAAGCTCCGTTGAAGTTGCTCTAAAGAAGACAGAAAAAGTAAAGCACAGGAAAAAAAAAAGAGTGGAGATCAGGCACTCAGCCACTAACACAGGCAATCCACTTGACGTAGATTTAGTTTAGGCTAATGTTCTCGTTGACCTATACACGAGAGAAGAAGAAACAATTTGCATCAAACATGGGTCATAGGCTCATAGCCTCGTAGTATTGCTCACAGGGGAAGAAGCACAGGTAGAGGCTTTGACAATATACACGAGAGAAGAAGAGATAGTGTTGACAACTAAAATTGGCATTTATTGGTTTTGCTGCCAGTCCAGAAAAACCGAAATCTCTGGTTTGAGAAAACCAGAACTTCCGGTCGTGATAAAGTTCTACAAATGCTGATTAGACTTCACCAATGTGTAGGCCTCGCCGAGACGATCAAAATGCATATATTGAACGTCGATTTGGACTTCGGACGAGAGAGTTATGACCTCGGGAGTAACTGCACCCGGGTAAAACCAAAACTTCCGGATTGAAGACCGGAACTTTCGGGATTTGCAGTCTATTCCGAATCAGGAGTTATATTTATGCACGGGATTTGTATAATTGTCGACTCCTACTGGGTCCGGACCTCCCTACCCTATAAAGGGTCATGGTCAATTTAGGTAATCCCAATCAAATCAAACATTATGCATGTACTTTTCATCTCTAAACCCTAAACTTTTCCAACCTCTCTTGCTGTCCGTGGTGATCTCCACGGCCATTGATGGCGTTCTAGGCTTGTTGGTCGACTTAGGGCACGTCCGGCGACGTCCACGTCAGTGGTCCCTCCCGGGCGTGAGCATCGACGGCCTTTGCTAGTTTGCTCGTAAAATAGTCGTTCTTCGCTACGTAGACGCGTTGGTTATGTCTTTGCTGGTTTGCTCGTAAACCTAGCCGTTCTCCACCATGTAAGCGTGGTACCCTCTCGAACAACCGATTCCGGCGAAACCCTATAAAACCAGAACTTCCGGATTTTGTAGGCAGGCTGTGATCTGGTTCGTTTGCGACCCGCGCGATCAAGCGCTTGCCGTGTGTTGGCTAGATTTTGCGTCAACAGACAGTTTGCATCAAACATGGGTCCCAGCCTCCCACGAATGTCCACTTACTGTCGACGCGGCAGTAATCTGGATTACACTCATCAAACACACATGACACACCTAACTGTGCGATGCTGTGTATTTGTATGAAGCACCTAATGAGATACCACGCTGAAAATGTGAAGCGTCTAACTGTAGACACGCTTGCAGAGTTGCAGATCCGCCACATAAGTAGAATACGCTGCGACAGAGAGGAGGCGAATTCTCAAAATGGAGAACGTAAGATCCATAGTACCGACTGCCATCATCGTGTTTGTCATCGTTAGAGCTGCCGCCGTGGGAGCCGAGCATGTCGCCGTCCTCGCCGAACCGGCCGTTGGCGGAGCCTTGGAGAAAGGTTCCTCTGCAATCGACTGCAGAGTGGCACCGTCAGTGTACATGGGTCCTGGGGCTCGTCCGTCAGTCACAGCAGTTGACTGCAGAGGAGGATCTCAATTGGGAGACTTGACTGTCAAGCCCGTCCCTATGCTCGACCCCGACAAGTAAGAATCCAGCTTTATTTCTTTCCTTCTTATCGTGTTCTCTTGTCATTTTCTTCTGCGTCCTTTATATATTTATTATTTTATATGGCCTTTTGAACTAGGGACTGGTACAAGCCGTTTCTTGCCAGTGCGCTCCTGGTGCCCTCGGATCGGGCCACTTACGCGGCATTTCAAGAAACTTTCGTCGACCTAAGTACCATGCTCAGCAGAAAAAGAGGAACCAAGGCATGGGATCGGTGGATTCTCCCAATGCAGGACCTGAAGAACCCACCAGAGTACTGGAACATGGTGGAAGTTTTAGCTGGAATGGAGCAAGGGGGCCTGGCATTTAGGTAAGACCAGCAACTATTTATTAATTTCATAGACAACAGTGATGTCTGTGCATTATCTAGATCTAGGCATGCATGCAGGTGGGGCGGGTTGCGAGCAGCCGCTAGCCGCCTACACTCGCTGCAAATTAATCATGCGGGTTTCTGGCTATCCAATAACTTCACGTGAGCGGTCGCTACGCAGACCCCGCATCTCACCCGCAACAAGCGCACACTTAGCTAGCTTCCGGCAACAAGCTCGCTTAGTTAGCTATCTTGCATGCTGTGTGACAGGAATCTGACGGGAAACCGAACTATGCTTGATGCTTCACTTGTTTGCCCAATAGAAAAGGCACTGTGTATTCCTTCTAAAAAATATAAAAAACGGCATAATCCAAAGCATAATTGCCATGCATTCTACAGTCCAATAATTAATCAACCAATTAAGGATTGACATATTACAGTAGTATATGACATTAGCCCTATTTTCAGTGAATCCGCTTGTTTTTAAGCTGTTCAGCTTCATATCATTTTTTTTCTAGGGTTTTCTAATAACAACGAGATTCTCAACACAGCACTGCAATGAACGTGATAGAGGTTTATGATCTGAAATCTCTAAGCACTAACAATGGCAAAAGGTAAAAGAATAAACGGCAAAGAAACTTCATCCTCAAGCACCCTCATTCTTTCTTCAAATCTGTTTTTTAGATAAAGGAATATCATTATTCCGGCCTCTACAAGCATATATCCAGCCATTATTACAAAAGGAACCACACATGTCCACTTAGAAAGATAAAAGGTAGCGATTTAGAAGCAAGTTCTATTACTAAAACGCCATCCGTTCTTCGCAAAGATATCCGTTCTTCAAATCTGTATGTTAAGAAATTAAAATTCTGATTATAATAACACCAAACTAGTGAGTATCCAGGAACACATCCCCAAATTCACATGTATCCCACACCCAATCTAACATGTATCCCGGCTGCAAAGGGGCAGCTAGATGCAGCAGCCCTACCTGCTCACCCGTGAGGAGATGTTGGGCGGCCGAGCCCCACAAACATTCACGGGCATGGCAGCCGCTTGATTTGGCGAGATTCCGGGAATGACGAGTAGCTGGTCTGAGAGGATGATCAGTTGCGGGGAATTGTGGATGTTTGCGCGTTTATTCACTTGTTCACGGGATTCGTGGACTAGAGTATGTTGGATCACCAAACTTCGCAACTAGGCTGCATCTGTCGTATATGATGGTTTTGCGGGGCAGGTCTACGACCAGTGGCGGAACCAAGGGGGCTGGCAGGGGCCACGGCCCCCTATCGTGTAGGAATTTTGTCAGCATCCCTTGTGTAATCACTGTCTTCTCCAACGCTAAAGTCACAGTGACTGCATTCTCTTGCACGCATTACTTGTTTATGTCTAAAGCGCAACACATAAGCAAGTACATATAGAGCTTTGGGCATTATTTCAACGAGCGGACTGAGCTAGACAGACACAGGAGCAAGTACGCGGATGACCATGTAGCAGCAAGCTCGTCATCTCGCTAGCTACTGGTACGGGCGTGCGGCCATGATGCCAAAAGTGTCGAGGGCCAACAGCATTGCCGCGGAGGCACCACCCGCGCACAATCAGTTTGCTCGACACAACTAGCCACAGTAGGATAATAATCATGTTCTGTCCTCCGATTGATATGTAGCTTTCATTTGTTATGGCCTGTCAACGTTACTATTGGCATTTCCCGCAAAAAAAAAAACGTTACTATTGGCATGTGCACTATAAAATTTGTATCCTAATCTTAGCTTTAGTTTTTCATAAGAATTGAAAGTCGTTACTGAAAACAACTATCAACACTAAACTTAGTGATAAGAGGACACTGTATAAATTTTAAAACATACATATAGTTTTAACTGACGTCGATCATATATACGCCCGCCCCCCAGATTATTTCCTGGTTCCGCCACTGTCTGCGACCTTGTTTTACAACATCTCTGGCAATAATTTTCAAATCAAGGCTTTGAAATACAACAAAATGGGACTGCATCTATTTTCTTAGAGCTTAATTTTTTTTTCTCTAACTCCAACAATACCCTCTGATTTTGGGCCCCCATTTTTTTTTATGACAAATGGGTTCCATTCGTCAGCATCTCTTCTTACTCTTTAATAGACTTGTGAGAGCGTATGGACTTTGGGACTCATGAGTCTCCCCTAGCTAAACGGTCGATCCTTCCTTTAATAGTTGAAGGAAGTGGCCTTACTAGTGGGTCCTAAAAGACAAGGATAAAAAAAAGCCAGAGAAGGGCTTGCCTATTTCTTTGTTGGTCAGAGCCGTCTATTGTGTCAGGTAGTCAGGGTGGATGTCGCCACACCGTGTCACCCGTGCAAGGTGTCTTGTCCTGTCATCATGTTGTGACAGGCTACCATGATGAAGTGTTTTCAGTCCATCTATGTGAAAGTGCAACTTGTGTGGTGATTTGGTTGGTTGTACGGATGGCCCTATCTGTCATGTCTTGCTCTGAGACACTATATGGCGGGGAGGCGGTCAGGTCTCTCCTGACCTGGTCAAGGAAGATAACAAGTTGTAGCTATCCTTATCCCTAAACTGGCCCTTGGGCCACGAGTCCTTAGCTTTGGTCTGGAAACATGGGTCTGCAAAACTTTCCCTATGGCCGGCTGCCAGGTCTGGTGACATGGGCCTGCGAAACTTTCCCTATGCTTTAATGAAGAGCGGGTAACAGGCTGAGCTTGCTCATGCATAGCTGACGGTGTTTGAGCCCTCCAATTTGCCACCAATGAACAATATCCAACTCTTGTGTCCTAAGCAACAGTGGTTCTTCCAACTACAAATCTAACTCTATTAGCACATAAGTGGAGGTCAGAACTGGCTGCTTGGACATGTAATCATCAAAAGTGTCAATTCAATCCTCACCATCTATTTGAGTAGGAGCACTAGATCTAGTTTGAGCACCATATGTTGTGGCAACATTCTCAACAGAATCTTGGTGATGCAATGTCAGGCTCCCGATTGGGGCATAGGTTGCATACCATTGGCGTGAAAATGAGCTTGTTGATTGTTGAACAGTGGCAGCTTCCAGCAGCCCATGAGGTTCCGGTGGTGGTGGTTGTCTTGCTGCTGGGGGTCAACTGGCTCGGGCATCTTCCAGGGAAGCATCACCACCACAATGACATTCTAACTGACTTGAGGGAACTGAAGGAGGTCGGCTTCCCTCGCCAAGATGTTTTCATGAACCTGGCGGGCGCATGCTCGT
Organism: Digitaria exilis; assembly: GCA_015342445.1. NCBI lineage: Eukaryota > Viridiplantae > Streptophyta > Magnoliopsida > Poales > Poaceae > Digitaria > Digitaria exilis. Next base: position 148,660 of record JACEFO010000866.1, on the reverse strand, counting down.
GTCCACCCACGGACGCGTTAGGTGCACAAAGATGCGCACGTTAGGTGCACAAAGATGCGTGTGCCGAGCCAGTTTGGGCTAAGCTAAATCCTTCCCCCGTCATTTTATTTCTTCGGCATACTCTATGGCCTAGACCTGGGCCGGTGTGCAATGGTCTAGTGGCGTGTCAGAGGGATGAGGGTCCACCACAACGGGTAGGGGTGGCTATACATCCTCCATGGCAAATACACACACCGCTCAAAAGTACAACATGTTGCCGATGTTGGGCTTGTCTCTTTCGAGCTCTTCTTCACAGATCTTGTGAAATGAAGCGGGGGCATAGTCTGTCATTCCCACAAACTTGGAAGTGAGTGGGGGATGATGGCATGATCTTATAAAGCTCCCAGCCATACACATCAACAACGGAAGTGAGGCCAAATGGAAACTGATCGTGCGCAGAGCACGGTGTGGATAGTGGTGCTCCACCAGATTGTTGTTGAAAGACATTGTTTAATAAGAACAAGATACCATCTCCATCGCTCACCGATGGGGTAGAGATGTAGGCACGCTCTAGGTGGCAAATGCCTTGACGATGAGTTCATTAAGTGACCCGTGGGCTGCATGGGGTGTCCCTTCCTCCTGGTGGACCGTGGAGGGCATCTCTTCATGGAGAGAGAGTGTGCTAAGCTGGACGGTGACAAAGTCAAAGCTACCAAAGTGGATAGTCTATCCAGGCTACCAAAGAGGATAGCCTGGAACATCGTAAACACCAACGGTATCCACAACCCGGTAACCAGGGCCATCGGGAACTCTAGAGAGCTGAAGCAAATTGTTTTGCTATGGCTCACCATGCTTGAAGCATAAGAGAAGTGAGCCATTCGATCGATCGGAAGGGGAACACATGATGTCCTCCCCATGAACAGTGCCAAACAATAAGTGCTAGAAATTGCCAATAGGAAAGATCTACTCGTAGCTGTGCCATGCGTTGGATCGTATCCGGCCTACCACACAATGACTCAAGGATGTATGCTGGTTAAGACAATGTGACATATGTCGAGTCGTATGGGGGGTGGGGGCAGGGGGTGGTGGTAAGTCATTCTAGATTGCTTGAGCCCAGGTGCTTGAATGGTAATGTAGAGTTAAAATCCTATGTGAACATATGGACTTTGGCAATCCTTAGTCCTCCCCATCTAAGTGTCTGGTCCTCCCTTCTATAGTTCAAGGAAGTGGCCTGACAAGTGGTCCTAAAAGACATGGGTGAAAGACCACTTGGACCCGCCTATCTTGCCAGTCAAGTGGATGTGGCCACCCTGTGTCATTTGTGCGAGGCGTCTTGTCCTATCAGTGTGTTCTGATGACCACTATGATCAATCCCTTTCATCTATGTGAATGGGTAGGTTGTGTGATGATTTTCCTAATTGTATGGGCATCCCTATCCGCCATGTATTACTATGGCTGGGGCACTAGTTCTAGGAGGGGCCAGGTTTCCCCCGACCTATTGGTTAGAGAAGATAGCGAGTTGTAGCTATCCTGACCTCAAGACTGGCTCTTAGGCCATGATCCCTTAGCTAAGGTCAGGAAAAATGGGCGTTACCATATGACTAACTGCCAGGTCAAACAATATGGGCCTATGAAACATCCCCTTGGTGTGGTCGGAGACCGGGTAACATGCCATGCCAACCAATGCATAGCTGAGGATTGGGATCCCTATGGGACCCTTGGTCCTGAGACCCGTCATAGCCGGTCCCCCGTTCCCATCGTAGGAACATGCGGATGTTTTGTTCCCTGCCTTGCAAAACCAATCTCCAAGCATCGTACCATGTTCTTGGCTCACATTCCTCGACCCATTTTGTTTTGGGAACTTCATGACTACCTAGCCTCTCTATGGGGAGCTTTGATTGGAGCATCCTTGAGTAAATGGAAAAAGTAACGGTCAACCCTCGAGCTTGGAGGGCGGCAGATCTAGAAGCAACTTGTTGTGAGCTCGGGCAACCAGCATAGGTGAAGGACCTCGGGCCTAAACAACTTTGGAGGTGAAGCCGCGAAGGAGAGCTCGAGGCGAGTCCAGTTAGGAAAGCCTCCTAGGTTGGTCTTGTCGTGGGTTTGAGTTTGGGAGGCACATGGTTACTGTGGAAACAAGCCGTGGCGTGAGACAATGTGTGGCAGCGTGGCTACCAATACAATCACAGATCGGGGCAGAAGAGGAGCTCGGCGACACGAAGGTGGAGAGAGTTCAGGCAAGAAATGTAGTACCATCAGCTTTGCGTGGCTGGAAGGCTTGGGAAGATAGTGGATGCCCATGCGGGGAAAAGTCCTTGGGTGGTACGGTAGATGCGGAGGCATGGAAAGGAGGTGGAGAGAGAGAGCTTATGAGGAAACTGCCGCGAAGTCATCTAGCATAGAGTAGGGCTCTGTGGGTGTGGGAGAATAATTTGGAGGCCTCCTTAAATAGGTGCCATATAGTAGAAGGCTTGCCCGAGGTTATTTTCGGGCCTCACCCTCTAAATTTGGAGTAGGGGTTCATTATAGGATTTGTTGGAGTTACTTTTACGACCCGCCCCGTAATGGTAGCTAGATCTATGCTTCTTAATTGCAATTGTACTGTGTTAGAAATGCATGGCTACGACTGGAACTAACTAGCAAATTAAATGTCCACTCATCAGAGTGGATAATCTTTATTTTTCAGGCTTCGCTAATGCGACAGGACACTGGCACAGCTTCAGTGATGGGTCTCACATTACAGATGCAATCCCACTGCCCTTCACGTCAAGTTACACGGGTATAATGGGAGAGGCTGAGTTTCTCGTTCAACTAGAACTAGGGCAGAGAGCCCTGGAAGTTGCCATGCAAGTGGTTCTAAACTACTATCCGGGCTCTGTGGATGACCTCGTTATCAAAAGGGCTGTTGCAACCGTGATCGTGATGACGAGTGAGGCCGCACGGTTTCGCTCCATCCGCGACGCTATCTTGGCAGGGTGGGAAACTGGAGTCCACTTGACGGATGATCAAGCCAAGCTGATCGTCAGCTGGACCACGGTGTCGTGTGCATTGATAATGAACGAGCAGCAAGGGGGCAAGTGGGACATGGAAGAAGCCGATACCTTGAGAAACAAATGCCATATCTACAGTGCACAACAAGCCGCTAAGAACGTCAACCTTCTAATATATCCATCACCAGGAAGGTGTTCTTCAGATATTATCATATGATGCGGCTTAGTTTTATATTTCCATTCATGACTAGTTCAAATTGGAGATGAATAATTTGTGATCTGCTTGAGATCTGGCCCAACATTTCTGGTTTGTAATGATTGGACTTGGACACTATCTTTAGGTTGATTATTACGATAACTTTGTCAGTCTGTGACAATTCAGCCATGTGATCTGCCCAAAGTTTAACAAAAATATATTTTAATCATATGGTTTATTATAGTTGTTGGATGTCATAAATTTTAATTTATCATATTGTGAGCTTATACTACTTTTTATTTTTCATTAATGCTCAACACATAATATTTTAACCAGAAGTTTCATGTAAAAAACACCAAGACAGTAACTATGTCTATTTTATTAAATTCGTTAAACATAACTAATTCCCACCCGGCCTACTAGCAAGCCAATTCTTGCAACAGCTTAAATTGTTGAGATTGAAACCAACCCAGCTCGGTTGCTATTTAACAACACTGCATGCTGAAGGCTGAAGCTAGCTAGAGAGGAACACCAAACACTGATCACATGAGGGACAAGCCTCTAGAGGTCAGGAGGGACTGCGGCGCGTCCGCACTGCCCAAGATCTTTCTACCCGTATCCCAGGTGTATGCCCTGAGCATCTGCTTAGTAAGTATTGCCTAGAAGTTGCTTGTAAAGCATGAATTTTGCCTGGCCAACCAAGTTAGTAGATTGTCTGTTTGGTTGGAGGCCTATGCCTGAGAATGCAAATGATAAAAGATGCACATTGCTAATATTTTTTTTATGTATAATTAGTACACACTTTAATACTACTATTTAGCTAATAAGACTAAAAAGAAGGTAATCTCTAGTAAAATAGCTTCCCATACTGTTGATTTATAGAAAAAATCCATATAAGAATGTAAATGGTGGCAAATATTAGAAAGAAAATATTATCAAGTCATACGATATTTTTTTCTCGAATACGCAGGAGAGCTGCGTATCTTTGTATTAATAGAGAGAGAAAACCGATCCCTTACATACTTCACCACCTCGCTCCGGATCGAGCTACGAGGGGTTGACAATTACAACTGGTGTATTCTAATGAAAAAAGATTAAGACAAGACCTGACCACCAACACCCACACTCGGCCGCACGAGGGGCTTAGCCAACCCCGGCTGCCCGACCAGTGCTCAAGGAAAGGAGTTTCTGAGCCCCGGCAAGACCCCATAGATGAAGCTCGTCCTAAAAAGCGCTAAGCAACTCATTCATACAGGGGTGAGCTCCTTCAAAGACACACGTGTTGCGATGTTTCCAAAAAGCAACCAGGCACCCAAAATAATTGCTGAGTTGTAACCTTTTCTTTTCTCTTTCGGAATTTTTTTCACGCTTTTCCTCCACCATTCAGCAAAGGACGATTCATGTTGTGAAGGAGCACACTGTTGCATTCCGAATGAAGATAAAATCCGAAACCAAAAATCTCTCGCAAAGACACAGGTGGTGAGGAGGTGTTGGACATCCTCATCTTCCTGATCACATAGTAGACACTTGTCGGGGTGTCAAGGAAATAAAAATAAAAATACGATAATGGAGCATCCAAGGTGTCATACGATATTATGTCCTCCATCTACCAAAATAAAAATAAAAACAGCTACGAGAGAGAGAGAGAGTACCCAAACCTCATATCTATACATTCACCCATGCCAGTTATCAACTAATTATGGTAGTTAGGCTCTGCCTGGTCCAGATAGCTACCACTACACCAAACTAGAATTGCCTTGGCGGCCAAAGATTTTCTTGGCGGCAAATTCCAACCACCAAGGTATATAGCAGTTTCCTTGGCAGGGATTGTAAACAGCCAAGAAAAAATATTTTCATGGCGGGCTTTCAAAGCAGCCAAGGGAATATGCAGTTTTCTTGGCTGTTTCTTCAAACCGCCAAGAAATTTGTGCATTTCCTTGGCTGTTTTTCTGAAACCGCCAAGAAAATAAAAATTTTCTTGGCTGTCCCATTGAGCTGCCAAGGATAATGTGCATTTCCTTGGCTGTTGTGCTGAGCTGCTAAGGAAATGGTGCTTTTGCTTGGCTGTTATATACTAAGCTGCCAAGGAAAGTTTGAATATCCTTGGCCATTTAGTCCATTTGCCGCCAAAGAAAGTGTCTATTTTCTTGGCCGTCTTGTTGAACCGCCAAGTAAACTTCATAATTTGGTTTATATAATTCATACTAACAAGAAAATTGCGTATTATGTTGAGTAGATTTTCAAATTATCAACCAATTTGTAGTATAATAATCAATGTGAACCACTCATTACATTTATGGTACTTGTGTGTGCTTAATTACTATTAACCTTTTATGTTGTGTTGTGAGATGTTCATGTATAATATGGCATGTGGCTTGCTCGTGCAACAATTATGTGTCACTTTTAACTTTACCAAGACAGCGCATGACTACGCATTCGGTTAACCCATATATTAGTGGCGTGCGAATATGTTTCCTCACAATTTGGTCACATCTTTCTAATTGTATTGTTCTATACGAATGATCCACTAACTTCTCATATGATCATGATCTCTTTATATTTGTATCTACACGCATACTTTTGCATTCATATAGTGGACGTGAGAGGGTAAGCCCTCATTGTGTATTTAATTGATTCTATAGAGAGATACATGCGGTATGTGCATGCCCACAAATTGCATCATATGCAAGGCCCTAGATTATGAGAAGGACACACGTGGCCACAAATTACGCAATATATGCAAGGCATTGGCACATGTATTTCTATAGAGAGACATCAATAGCAATGTAAAATTAGAAAAAAAAACAATAATTTGATGGCAGTAGATAAATCATGTATAGATTATTATTTGCAAAATAATGAATTATTGCCCAATTGGAATTGCCTTGGCAGCCAAAAACCCCAAGGAATATATGAAAACCGCCAAGGAATATCTAGTGCTTAGTGATAGTGGTGAAAATCAAATACATATCATAGGCAAGATATTATTTTCTTCCCAATACTAATATATATGTTAATTATAAGTTTATTAAAATAATTGCCACACATAGGCACACAGCCAGTAACCCCACGCTGGACCTTTTCCATGCCGGCCAGCGCGCGCGAAGCTCCCCAAAACAGCCAATTTCAGCTCGTGAAAACACCCCCAAAACGAAGTCCAGCCCGCGCCTGAGGAAAACCTAGTCTTTTACGTATTCTCCTCCTCCTCTCTCTCTCTCCTCTCGACATCCAGATGGTGATAGCGATGAAGATGGTGATGGCGTCTAAGATGGTGATGGCGACCAAGAGATGCAAAGTGAGTCCGATGATGATCCCGACCTACAAAGGGAGGCTGATGGTGAATACTATTGTTAGTGACTGACCTGCAAGAAGCAAGTTGAATTGGCATAAGGCCAGCTAATGCCGACTCCTAGTGACTTGCCACCTAATGTTGACTTATTTTGGTAGCAGCTAACGTTATGTGTGGCTGAGCTTTTGTGAAGTCTTTTTGTGAATGTCTGATGACAACATGTAGGATGATATGTAGGCCTGATACGATAGGGCCATCCAGTTTGGTTTAGGCTCCTCTGCATGTTGTGACATGTTTGTTCTATGCAAAATGAACATGTAATGAGCAAATGGATATTGGACATAACTTGTATTGGTGTTGCTATCAAATTTATGGCTGCAAAATTGTGGATTTTATTGGCTGATTTTATTTAAAATGAATTCAGTTGGCAGTTTATAGCTGTCAAGGAAATGAATTTTATGCAACGCCACCGAGGAAACAAGTTAAGTTGGCGCCGGGCTACTGTCAAGGAATTTAGGCGTCAGCCAAGGAAACTAGTTTAAGTTGTCGGTGTGCAACAGCCAAGGAAACCTGTTTGCTTGGCTGTCGAGTCCAGCCAAGGAAAATAGTTTACTTAGCTGTCGAGTCTAGCCAAGGAAACAATTTTACTTGGCAATCGAAGGCAGCCAAGCATAATAGTTTACTTGGCAGTCGAAGGCAGCCAAGGAAATAGTTTTACTTGGCAGTCGAAGGCAGCCAAGGAAATAGTTTTACTTGGCAGTAAGAAGCAGCCAAGAAAAATAGTTTACTTGGCCATCAAAGGCAGCCAAGGCAATAAATTTACTTGGCAGCCCGGGGCTGCCAATATAAGGTATTTACTTGGCGGTTTTTGGCTGCTAAGGAAAGATGTTTACCTGGCAGACTTGTCATTTTCTTGGCGCCTTGTAAATTTTACCGGCAACCTAGTTTACTTGGCGGCCAAACAGCCAAGGTAACAATCCTTGACAGTCGACTGCCAAGTTTATCGATTTTCCTTGCCTCTCTAGACTAGGTGGGGTTTGCTTGGCTGTTCACCGCCATAAACTATTACTTTGGAGGTTTTTGTATATTCCTTGGCGGTTTTTTGCCACCAAGACAATTCCAGTTTAGTGTAGTGTATCCAGAATCCCAATCAAACACATAACGGGCAAGGCGCAAGCAGACTTTTGACCAGGCAAATTTGCTTACTTAGGTTTTGTTTAGGGAATTTTGCTTACTTAGGTGTATGCCACACTTTTCTTCGGGGGTACGCGCGCAAGCTTACTTAGGGCCGTTCGGTTTTGAAGATAAAATCCGCCCATTTCAAAATTGGGCCAACAAGAATTTGCTATTCGGTTTAGGCCAGCCCAAAAAAAAGTGCCGGAACGGCCTTTGCACCCCTGAGCCCTGATCCACAACCATCTCCAATAAACACCTCCTCAAAGAATAAGCTCCATGTAACGTCCCGTCATTTTTGGGGCTGGTCCGTTTACGCCTGGTGGGTCTTTAGAACAAAACTTTTCTCACTTAGTATTTTCTATGTATCTTGTTCTCACTCGTAGACATCTGGAACACAATTCCCGGTCGGTCACCCATCGCTCTAAGTCAAACACACTTAACCTTGAAGTTTTTTTCGAATGGGCTTCTAAAAAATAAATTGCACCTTGCTGGTATGAATATTTTATCAATCCTATTAAGCCTTGGGTCATGATGTTACACTCAGTCAATCCTAAGCCGGCAGGAACGTCCCCACTTAGCCACGCCCGTGCGTCTAGTGCCAACGCATGTGCCATACCGTGTCCACACAAGGCCCACACGTGCCCATGAAACCACGAGGGTCGGCTCTGATACAAAGTCTAATGTCCCGACATTCCATGTTGGGCTTGCTTATGTCTAGGAGGTCTCTAGGACCTAAAGACTTTTCTCACATACCAACATGTCTTTTCTACATACTATGTCCTTACTCATATGCACCTGGGAAACACTTTCTGATCGGTCACCCATCGCCCCCAGCCAAGCACAGTTAACCTTAGAGTTCTTTTAATGACCTTCCGAAAAAAATATAACTTATTAGTATGAGTATCCTATCAAACCAATTAAACAATGAGCTAGAATGTTACACTCCAAGTGGCTCGACGCCGCCTTTGGCACGGCAGCAGGGGTAAGAAGTCTGGGAAGAACAAGCAGATGGTGTTTCAGAGCGATGTGTTCCTTGGTGTGAGTGTGACTCTTGTTTTGGGACTATTTTCAGAGCTAGTAGATAGGTGGCGCGTTTCAGGCGCTGGTGGCCATCAGAGCGACATGTGAAGAGCATATATGTAAGCATATTTTTTTAAATGCATGCTCATGGAAGTTGAAACACTGTTATATTAGTTCCTTTTGTTTTGGTGTTTTATTGTTTTTTATTTTTCTTTGGTGTTTTATTTGTGGTAAAATTAATTCTTTCTTAGTCATTTTAAGTCCACATTATTCTAAAACTGTAAACCAGACAACATTTCGAGTTTGAGGAACAAAAAAGCATAAAAAAGCATATGTCTATTGCTTTTCTTTCCTGTAATGTGGGTGTGCTGCTAATATTAATTCCAAGGAGCAAATATCTTAACCGGGGATTGCATCCCAAAGGCCAAGAAAGAAGAGACCATAAAGGACAGTAGTAAAAACGAAAACAAAATAATTGGAGATGATAACAATAAAGTTGATGGCTAGCATGACTACAGATGTATGAGGGAAAGCGATGATCAGGTAGTGCGCCAATTTAGTAGTCTTTGCAATTGCAGAAACGGTATGTGAATCCATCTCATGTTAACTCTAGCTTCCTGCAAAATGTAAACATATATTTATGAAAAATTTTCTTATGATATATAGCCAGATGAAGCAAACTTAGAGAGAAGAATATATTTGACCCATGGAATGGTATGAAACTAATTAATCTCATAAAACATCAGTCTAATTATAATGCCTTGAGGGAAAGGGCTTACATGTTTTGCAAGGAAGGTACTTGCTGGTGTGGGTCAGAAAGAAGAACTCACCTTCTGGTATTTAGTACCAGCACAAAACACCACTGATTTATCGAATGACACCGTGGATATGGTATTTAGTAGCAGCACAAAACGAGGCTCGAGTGCTACCCAATTGGGTACACCTGCTCGGTGTACTCCAATTAGATTTTTTCAAGATCAACTTGAGCACATCAAGGCATTTGCATGACCAAGCTTGGCTCTGAGAACGATTGGCCTACTCTAAGAAGATCGACGGAGTCAGTACCAGACCTGAAGGCTCAAGAAATCTGCTCCTCCTAGACTAGGCCATGCTGCAGCCAATGATATGCTCGAGGGCTTGTCGGATGTACTATCTGATAGGTACAAGAACCCCGTCCGGGTTTCCCGGGCGGGCAGGCGTACCCATCTGGTCATCCTCCAGGTCGGTTGGCTTACTTAGCGCCCAAGATAAACATCCACAAGATCAGGCGATAAGATCAAAAAATATCTTGAAGGTTTACAAGTAAAATCCTGAATCGACCTGATCTTGTCGCCTGATTGGAGTTGTCTTGGTTGGAGTTGTTTTCGGTTGGAGTTCTCTCAGTTGGAGAAAGAAGCCCTACCGCTTTCGGTTGGAGTTCTCTCAGTTGGAGAAAGAACCTCTAGCACGTGACGTCGTAGTAATCACGAGTGAAGCTTTTGGCTGGCATCATGGAGTTATCTGGAGTTCAGCCCCCTGAGCTTATGAGCCCACGGAACTGTAATGGCACGCCAGTAGCATGGAGAATTGTCGTTTGGAGACCAACATAAAAAAATAAAATAATATGTAGTACATAATATGAAATATTTAAATGCCCTGAATAAAAAGTTCAGAGAGATAATAGTGTCGCCGAAAGCAGGAAAAGCGCAAAAAAGCAGTCGGCAAGGGTAGTTTGAACCCATAAAATAAGTCAGCTAGGATAGTTTGAACCTATAAAATAAGTCAGCTAAGGTAGTTTGAACCCATCAAATAAGTCGGCGAGAGTAGTCTGAACCCATCGACGAACATGTCAAGCTCTTGTTTAGGCCATGCAATTTTCTGTAGCAGTCCGTGCATGCGGTACATGCACCTGACCTTTGTTTTAGCCATTCCTCATTTGTATATGAGAATTGTCTTGTTGAGACGTTAGGCGTTACCAGAGGAGGTTTGGGATAAATTAGTGACCGTGCAGAGGAGACAATGAAAGTAGCGAAACACAACTTGTGTGAATGGAGAGACCAGCGATGGTATGGATCACGCGGCATAGTCGGTAAAGTAGTCTAGTTGTGGCCTCTCGAGCAACAGCTCATTGCTTGACTTTTGGAAAAAATCGCCGCGTATCCAAATATGTAGATATGAGATAGGAGAAATTAAAAGAAGAGTAAATTGCACATATCATACAACAACTTGTCAGGCGGGTGCAAATTGGTCCAACAAGTTGTAAAATGCTCAATTTAGTGCGACAACTTGGTAGGTGGGTGCAGATTGGTCCATCAACTTGTGAAATGCTGACTCATAAAAAAAAACTTGTGAAATGCTCAAGTTAGTGCAGTAACTTGGCAAATTAGTGCATATATAGTCTAATTATTATAATTTCACACTATCATATTTTATATTTTCATCTCACCCCATTGGAATTAATTTCTTTTCAAAAGATTAATAAAACACCACTAATTGATATAAATCTACTTATTACTGACTACATGTTCATGATGTTAATATTGCCTTAGTAAATTAACCGATGGCTTTTATTTATTAAAAATTATAGTTCAAATTAAAGGAAAATTTTCTTTATGTAAACTTAAAGCACATAGACAGTGGTAAATCAAGCTCATATTGTTTTATAGAAATCATCCGTTGGAATTAGAAGAAAATAATTTTATATGGACAAAACAAAATATCTCTTATTCTCTAGTGAGTAAATTTTAAATTTATAATAAAGGTTCTTGTCTTGGATAAATATGTCCAACTATAACAAGAATATCAATGGCCACGTTATGGTCATTTTTTTGTTTTGATGCAAATATACCTTGTATATATTGTTTGTCGTGGCCAAATATAAGCAAACGTAACATTTGGACTTTGTTGAGTTGTAATCCAATTTCAGCACAAGTCAAAGGCCCATTTGGCCCAGGTCGCTACTTGGGGTGTCCACCTAGTGATATATTTTATTCTTGTAAGCCGTCACAACGACGTTGTAATCCTGACTCCTCCATGTAGTGAAGTTCATGTGGTTTTTCCCGCAAGGGTTTTCCACGTTAAAATCATGTCTCGTGTTCGATCTTGTTTTCGCATTATTTACTAACAAGTGGTATCAGAGCCTGGTTACGAGATCCATTGTTGAAAAAAAATTAGGGTTTCACTCTTGTTCGGTGCGCCGTCAATGCATCTCTGTGGGATTTTTCTGCCGCCGCCACCCGCTGCTCAGTTCTTCAACTCGCCGTCATCGTTCGGTGCGGGACTCGACGTGGCTCTCGTCGTCACTCCGTTCCCTGGTGCAGCAATCACCGTTGGCTTTGCGCCGAGTCTGACCAACCGTTCCCAGCGCAGATCGATCTCAAAGGCTGAAGCTATTGCGGAGTTCCTGCCGCACGCGGTTCTAGGCTACAGAGACGACAAAGCGAATTCCCTGTCCGCGGGGAGCTGCGGCTAAAAATCAATTCATCGAGTTTTGCTAGGGCCACACGCAAGGCTACCAGGGATTCTTCAGTTCATTGCTGAACGTACACGAAAGTGTACGCAGGCTGCAGGTTTTGCTAGGGTTACATAGTAACTTATCTAGATTTATTACTGCAGATTATTTCTTCTGGTTATTTCTTTGCAATGACTTCGATGAAGTATGATCTACCGCTGATGGATTATAGCACGAGATTCGCGTTGTGGCAAGTCAAGATGAGGGCCGCTCTGGCGCAATCCAATGATTTGGATGAGGCATTGGATAGTTTCGACAACAGGAAGAAAGGCGTGGTCTGATGAGGAGAAGCGCAAGGACCGTAAGGCTCTGTCCCCAATTCAACTTCAGCTTTGTAATGATATCTTGCAAGAATGTTTGCAGGAAAAGAGTGCTGTAGATTTATGGATCAAACTGGAATCGATCTGTATGTCGAAGGATCTAACCAGTAAGATGCATATGAAGATGAAGTTGTTCACGCTCAAGATGCAGGAGGGTGGTTCGGTGTTGAACCACATATCTATTTTCAAGGAGATCGTTGCCGACCTAGTGTCAATGGAGGTTAAGTATAAGGATGAAGATTTAGGCCTCTTACTATTATGTTCTCTGCCGAATGCATATGCCAATTTTCGTGACACCATACTTTTGAGCCGTGATGAACTAACCCTAGCGGATGTTTATGAGGCACTCCAATCCATGGAGAAGATGAAAGGCATGGTGCACAATGATGGGTCCTCGTCCTCCAAGGGCGATGCACTCCACATTAGAGGCAGAAGGGAGATGTTGTGCGTATGGGTAGTGATAATCCGTGTTAGATTGTGGGAATTGGCTCTGTTCAGATCAAGGCTCATGATGGGATGATTCGCACTCTGGAGAATGTGAGGTTCATACCTACTATGACCAGAAATCTTATTTCCATCGGCACACTTGATAAAAGAGGTTTCAAATACTCTGGTTGTGATGGAGTTTTAAATGTATCAAAGGGTTCTCTTGTTTGGCTTATTGGTGATATGAATTCTGCAAATTTATATGTCTTTAGAGGTAGAACTTTGCATGGTGGCTCTGTTTCCGCTGTTGCTGCTGACACTAATGCAGAGACTAACCTTTGGCATATGCGTCTTGGACACATGAGTGAACTTAGCATGGCAAAATTGATGAAGAGAGACCTCCTCCCTGGCTGTGCTCTTAGTGGCAGAAAGTTCTGCGAGCATTGTGTTTTTGGGAAGCATAAGAGGGTAAAATTTAACACCTCCGTTCACACCACCAAAGGTACTCTTGATTATGTACATGGTGATGTTTGGGGTCCTTCCCATAAGCCTTCTCTTGGTGGTGCTTGTTACATGCTTACCATTATTAATCATTACTCTAGAAGAGTATGACCTTACTTTATGAAGAATAAATATGATACCTTTGTTGCATTAAAGAGTGGAAGACCATGATAGAAAGACAAACTGAGAAAAAGGTAAAAGTGCTTCGTACTGATAATGGTGGAGAGTCTTGTTCGGATGTTTTTGATGATTATTGTAGGCAAGAAGGCATTGTTTGGCATCACATCATCCCGTACACACCTCAGCAGAATGGTGTGGCTGAGCGCATGAACAGAACCGTTATCTCGAAGGACCGTTGTATGTTGTCCAACGCCAAGATGAATAAGCGTTTTTGGGCAGAGGCTGCGAACACTACTTGTTACTTGATAAACAGGTCGCCTTCTATTCCACTCAATAAGAAAACACCTATTGAGGTATGGTCTGGTACACCTGCAGATTATTCACAGTTGAAAGTTTTTGGCTGCACTGCTTATGCTCATGTTGACAATGGTAAATTAGAGCCTAGAGCTATTAAATGTCTGTTTTGTTCGGGATTTAAAGGATATAAATTGTGGAATCCTGAAACAGGAAAGACTTTCATGAGTAGGAGTGTTGTTTTCAATGAATCTGTTATGTTTACTGATAAATTATCCTCAGATCATGTTCCAGAAAATTCAGCAAGAGAATTGCAGCATGTCAGTGTGCAGGTGGAGCATGTTATTGACGAGGAACGTGTGCAGGTGGAGACCGTGGCTGATGTTGTTGATGATGAAGCTCATAGTGATGATGTTCAGCAATCACCTCCTGTTTTGTAGCTAGAGGAGGATGTTCCTATTGCTCATCGCAGGCAAAAGAGGGGTTGTGGACCTAAACCCCGTATTTTTGAGGAATGTGATATGACTTATTATGCTTTGAGTTGTGTTGAACAGGTTGATAGCACTTATGAGCCAGCAACATACAAGGAAGCTATTGATTGTGGTGACCGTGAGAAGTGGATTTCAGCTATGTAGGAGCAGATGCAGTCTCTTGAGAAGAATTGCACTTGGGAGGTTGTGCCATTGCCAAACGGGAAGAAAACTGTCCATTGCAAATGGCTTTACAAGGGAAAGGAGGGTTTGTCTCCTAGTGAGTCAAGGTTAGTAGCAAAAGGGTACAGTCAAATTTCTGGTGTTGATTACAATGAGGTATTCTCTCCCGTTGTGAAGCATAGCTCTATTCACACTTTCCTCAGTATTGTTGCATCACATGATCTTGAGCTTGAGCAGTTAGATGTAAAGACTGCATTTTTGCACGGTGAGCTTGAGGAGGAGATATACATGGACCCACCTGAGGGGTTCATAGTGCCAGGCAAGGAGAATTATGTGTGCAAGTTGAAAAGGTCCTTGTATGGTTTGAAGCAATTTCCCCGTAAGTGGTATAAAAGGTTTGATTCATTATGTTGTCACATGACTTTAAAAGGTCTCAATATAATAGCTCTGTTTACATAAAGATTGTTAATGGATCACCTATATACTTGCTGTTATATGTCGATGACATGCTGATTGCTGCCAAGAGCGGTAGACAGATCACTGCTAAGAAGATTCTAGGTATGGAAATTACTAGAAACCATTCTATTGGTTTGTTGTTTCTTAGTGAGCACCGTTACATTGAGAAGGTTCTTAAGCGTTTCAATATGCATAATGCTAAGCCTGATGGTACTCCTATTGCACCACATTTTAAGTTGTCAGCTAAGCAGTGTGCTAATTCAGCTGAAGATATTGAATACATGTCAAGAGTTCCGTATTCTAGTGTTGTTGGTTCTCTGATGTATGCTATGGTTTGCTCTCGCCCAAATTTATCATATGCTACGAGTTTGGTTAGTAGATACATGGCTAATTCTGGTAATGAATACTGGAAGGCTGTTCAGTGGATTTTCAGGTACCTCAGAGGCACGTCAGATGTTTCTCTGATGTTTGGAAGGATAGATAAGGGACTCATTGGATATGTTGATTCAGATTATGCTGGTGATTTGGACAAGCGCAGGTCACTCACAGGTTATGTCTTTACTGTTGGCAGTTGTGCTGTGAGTTGGAAGGCTAATTTACAGTCTCTTGTTGCTTTGTCTACTACTGAGGCTGAGTACATGGCTATTTGTGGAGCATGCAAAAAGTTGATTTGGCTGAAGGGTTTATTTGCTGAGTTTTGTGAAGTTAATTCTTGTGTTAACCTATTTTCTAATAGTCGAAGTGCAATATTTTTCACTAAAGATTAGATGTTTCGTGAGAGGATTAAGCACATTGATATCAAGTATAACTTTGTACGTGATGAGATTGAGAAGGGCAAGTTAAAGGTACGCAAGATTAACACTCGTGATAATCCTGCTGATATGTTGACAAAGTCATCCCTATTGCTATGTTTGAGCTATGCTCAAACTTAGTTGGTTTGATGGATTAGCCCAAGAGGCTATTTGGCGCTAGAAGTTTTTGTTCTTTGTTGTTTCAGGATGAAGATGTTGATTATGCTATAAGATTAAATTTGTCTCAAGGTGCAGTTTGTTGAGTTGTTATCCAATTTCAGCACAAGTCAAAGGCCCATTTGGCCCAGGTCGCTACTTGGGGCGTCCACCACCTAGTGATATATTTTATTCTTGTAAGCCGCCACGACGGTGTTGTAACCCTGACTCCTCCACATAGTGAAGTTCTTGCTGGCTGGTGCCCATGGTTTTTCCCGCAAGGGTTTTCCACGTTAAAATCGTGTCTCGTGTTCGATCTTATTTTGACATTATTTGCTAACAGACTCTACATGCACTAATTTGACAAGTTGTTGCACTAGGTTGAATATTTTACAAGTTATTGGACCAATCCACACCTACATATCAAGTTGTTGCACTAAATTGAGCATTTTACAAGTTAGTGGACATATTTGCACGCATGGGACAAGTTGTTGTATGATGAGTGCAATTAACTCTTAAAAGAATTGCAATAAGTACTTAGCTTGATCTGTGGGCGATATCAATGAAGCCGACTAGTTGGAGTTGATTTCTGAGTTGTCATAGTTGAAGGACTCGTTCCCGAGTCGTTTGGTGATGCATCGCAGGCATGAAGCTTAGCAGTGCTGCGATAGTCGAGGCCTAAAGCAGCACGTCGGCGCTGGAGGAGATGAGATCCTTGGCGTGCATCACAACAGCCCTGACGATTCCATGTGGACTCCTTAGCCTTCTCGTGATAGATTGACACTACAGGAAAACGGCACATTCGTCCCATGTCCGTTAGTACCGGTTGTGTTACCAGCCGGTACTAACGGGCAAATCAGCCTCGGTAGTCGGGGCCGTGGCCATTTGGTACCGGTTGGTAACACCAACCGGTACCAAATGGCTCACCGGGACCCGCAGGCAATGGCTAGAGACGTCCGTGACGCCATTTGGTACCGGGTGGTAACACCAGCCGGTACCGAATGCAAGCAAATAGTACCGCTGGTCGTTGGTACCGGCTTGTAACAACAGCGGGTAATGGTTTCTTGCATTCAGTACCGGCTGGTGTTACCAGCCGGTACCAACAGCCAGCCGGTACTGTTTGCTTGCATTCAGTACCGGCTCGTGTGACCAACCGGCACCAACTCGCCGGTTATAAAAAGGGCTTCTTCCTCCTCCCGACGAGCACAGTGTGCGAAAGCTGCTCTTCCTCCTCCGAGAGCAATGGCGTCCTAGGGAGGTCATGCCCATTTCTTTCTTCATTTTGTGGCAATTTTCGGACATCTAAGTGTATCTAAGGTTAGTAGCTTGATTCTCCTCTCTTTGATGGTTAGTAGATTGCTTTTGATCCTTTAAACTTAGAGAAATTCTTGAATTGAAGTTGAGTAGAGAGAGATTTTTGATTTGTTCATCTTTTTTGTTAGATAAATCAAATGTGGTTATAGAATATTATTTGATTAGTGCAATTGAAGGGAGGAATAGTTACTTAGTGAAATCTTTAGTAAATTTTTTTTATTTTAGCTAGGAAAAATATTATTAGACCATGCATTAATTGAAATAATTATTTTAGCTAGAGAAAATAATTAGAGAGTAATGGGTACTTCGTATATTATCTCTAGACAATTATATATTATCTAATGCATGCTAATGTTATCTCATTAATGGCTATAATTCATATATTAGGTTATAGAAATTTATTTGATTAGTGTAATTTAAGGTGGAAATTGCTACTTAGCGAAATGTTTAGTAAAATGTTATTTTAGTTAGGAAGAATATTACTTCACCATGCACTATGAATGGATATAATCCATAATAATGTTTTGTTATGTATTTATAAATTAAAAGTATTGTCCAAAGAAATATTCTATAATTCTTTCTCTTGTTACAGATGGATCGACAATGGATGTACGGCGATCGTTGCTGCATTGCGTGGATCAATGGCTTAAAGGAATTTCTCGATGCTGCAGAGACCAACAGTTCAGCAAAGGGTTTCATGAGTTGTCCTTGCAGAATTTGCTAGAATTGCAAAGAATACTCAAAGCGAAGCACTCTTCACGCCCATATTTTTAGCGAAGGTTTCATGCCAAACTATTGTCTCTGGACCAAGCACGATGAACCTGTAGTGTTGATGGGAGATGAAGAAGAAGAAGAAGTACAAGAACTTCCAGACTGGGTTCACATGCATGAAGCCGGTGCCTTTACGGATGATGACCAAATGGACAAGACTGAGGAAAATGTCCAAGAAGAGGAAACTCCCGACGAGCTTCGTTAGGTTTTGCTAGAAGCCCAAAGAGAAAGTACATCTGCATTGGATGAGAAGAAGTTTAAAAAGATGTTGGAGGATCACAAGAAATTGTCGTACCCGGGATGCCAGAAGGGTCACAAGAAACTTCGTAGCACACTTGAATTGTTGCAATGGAAGGCAACCAATGAGTTTAGGGACAAAGGATTTGGGGAGCTACTGACTATTGTAAAAGATATGCTCCCCGCAGATAATGTTCTGCCTTCAACAACATACGAGGCTCAAAATATTGTTTTCCCTCTTGGACTAGAGGTCCATAAGATCCACGCATGCTTTAACGACTGTATCTTGTACCGCGGTGAATATGAGAACCTGGATGCTTGCCCTGTTTGTGGCGCACTACGGTATAAGATTCGGAGAGATGACCCTGGTGATGTTGATGGGGAACTTGTAAAGAAGAGAGTTTCGGCTAAGGTCATGTGGTATTTTCCAATAATTCCACGTCTAAAGCGTTTGTTTAGAAGCAAGGAAAATGCTAAGTTGATGAGGTGGCACAAAGAGGAATGTAAGCAAGACGGGCTGCTTAGACACCCGCAGATGGGTCCTAGTGGAGGAACATTGGCAGGGAGTATCCAACCTTTGATGTAGGAGCGAGGAATATAAGGTTTGGCTTAAATACAGACGGAATGAACCCATTTGTTGATATGAGCAGCAGCCGCAACACATGGCCTCCAAGTGATCCGACTCCACCACCTCTTGAGCCTCGAAGTGATCCGACTCCACCACCTCCTCCTCAAAAGCAGAGAAAGGGGAAGGCTCCGAGGAAGGAACCACCACCTCCTAAGGACCTTCCAACTTGTGTTACTCGACAACAACTGAGGGATTTTGTAGCTGCCATAACTCAAAAACCTCGCAAAGAGCCGATGACTTATTACGACCGCTCGATCAGAAAGTCCACACTTAGCATGAAGCGAGGAAAGGCCATATCAGAGCCGTGACGACTGTAGGATCACAGCCTAGATAGAACGGTCGATTAGAACATTGCTTAAACCTTGTTCTAAAAACTATTTTACATCCTAGAGTTGAGTTTCTATTGAAAAATGGTGTTCCATTCCACCTCTATCCTTTGTGAAAATTTTTTTTCTAAGCTTTAATCTAAGGCCCTCCTCTAATTTTCACTTCCATAGATGGCTTGACAGAGATAAACAGTCCGCAAGAGCACCGATGGCTACCTTCCACCCCGCATCGCTGAGTACCCATTGGTGGCACGCAACCCGGATGCCTACGAGGAGCTTCTTAGGTAGTAGGCCAAAGAAGAGGACCCCGAGGAGCTAGAGACCGAGTCCGTGGAGTTAGAACAACAACAACAACAGAAGAATGAGGAGCCGCAACACCATTTGGGAGGACCTGCACCACGCAGTCCAGAGTTCGGTGCACAGTCACCACCACACAGAAGGACTCGATACAGCACCCTAGCTTACCGCACCACCATCGACCCTAAATGCTACCATAAGTTGTGATAGGGATCGAATAGAACGTTTTCGAGTCCAAAACTGGTCTAATAGTGTTGAGTCTTGTGTGAACCATGTCTTTGAATGCTTGAATAAATTGTCATTATGCTTATGAGTGATTTGGATCTTTGTAATGATTGTGATGAGCGTGGATGAAAGTCTACAATCATCTAGTATTAGATTAAGGTATAAGGATTTATGAATAAATAGTTGGGTTCCCTATCTCTGGTGCACACTACCTACCTTTCCTCTATCATCTGGGTTCCTTACCTTGTCAGTTAAATGGATTTTCTTCAGTTTATCAGGACTAGCTCTGAGTTTTTGTGAGGAGTATGGCAGGGACCATAAGGGGGGTAGACTTGTAGCGCATCAAATAGTTCTGAGTTCCATTGGAAAGGATCCAATCTGATCTCGGGAATGGGCTGATTGATGAAGTATGATGTAGTCATACAGTGTTTCAATAAGGCAGTTCAGTTAGTGGCACCGTCAGGGGAGAAGATTGAGTATCAGGCAGCCAAATCCACAGAGCCCGGCTAGGTCAATCATGCTAAAGGCACAGAGTTGAAGGACATTCGAGTGGTGAACGAGTATCCAGATGTGTTCCCAGATGAATTGCCAGGTATGCCTCCGGAACGTGAAGTTGAAGTTGTTATTGAACTTATGCCTGGCACAGCACCCATAGCTAAACGACCATATAGAATGGGGGTAAAAGAATTAAAGAAACTTAAAGAAGAATTGAGGGCCTTACTAGCTAAGGGGTATACTCGTCCTAGCTCTTCGCCTTGGGGAGCTCCAGTGTTGTTTGTTGATAAGAAAGACGGGACACAGAGGATGTGCATAGACTATCGAGCCCTCAATGAGGTCACCATCAAGAACAAGTACCCACTGCCAAGGATCGATGATCTCTTTGACCAATTGAGGGGAGCTTGTGTGTTCTCCAAGATCGATCTCAGATCGGGCTATCATCAGATGAGAATTCGGGTGACAGACATCCCCAAGACAGCTTTCACTACCCGGTATGGCTTGTATGAGTTCACAGTTATGTCCTTTGGGTTGACTAATGCACCGGCCTACTTCATGTATTTGATGAACAGCGTGTTCATGGATTATCTCGACAAGTTCGTTGTGGTGTTTATTGATGATATTCTGGTTTTCTCCAAGAATGAGGAAGAGCATGAGGAACATTTGAGGTTAGTGATGCAGAGGCTCAGGGAGCACCAGTTGTATGCCAAGTTGAGCAAGTGCGAATTCTGGCTGAAGGAAGTGTCATTCTTGGGCCATGTGTTGTCAAATGGAGGTGTCGCAGTTGATCCGAAGAAGGTCAGAGACGTTCTCAACTGGATCCCACCGCAGAATGTCAGTGAGATCAGGAGTTTTCTCGGAATGGCAGGCTACTATCGGCGTTTTATTGAGGGATTTTCCAGGATTGCCAAGCCCTTGACATCCTTGCTAGAGAAGAATGCTAAGTTTGTGTGGACACCGCAGTGCCAAGCTAGTTTTGAGGAGTTGAAGAAAAGGCTGACCACTGCACCAGTATTGGTACTGCCAGATGTTACAAAGAGTTTCTCAGTGTATTGTGATGCGTCTCGTCAAGGATTGGGATGTGTACTCATGCAGGAGGGCAGAGTTGTGGCATATGCATCCAGACAGTTGAGAAGACATGAGCTGAATTACCCGACACATGATCTGGAATTGGCAGCCGTGGTACACGCGTTGAAGATCTGGAGGCATTATTTGATTGGGCACAAGTGCGACATCTATACCGATCACAAGAGCCTTAAGTATGTGTTCACGCAATCCGAGTTGAATATGAGGCAACGTCGTTGGCTTGAGAAGATCAATGACTTTGAGCTGGAGATTCATTACCATCCAGGGAAGGCTAACTTGGTGGCCGATGCTTTGAGTAGAAAGAGTTATGCGAATGTGCTGACGGGACGGAATTTGCCGGAAGAGCTTAGCTGGGAATTCGAACGCTTGAACTTGGGTATGGTAGCCAACGTGACTGAGCTAGAAGTGGAGCCAACTCTTGAACAGGAGATTTGAAAAGGTCAATTGGAGGATGAGGAAATCAAGAAATTGATAAAGAAGGTTGGGACAGATAAAGCGCCAGAATTCCGATTGGATGATCAAGTACAGTGTGGTATGGTACAGAATAGTGGTGCCAGATCAGCAGCATATCAAGGATGTCATCTTACGGGAGGCGCACGAGTCAGCATATTCCATTCACCCGGGAAGTACCAAGATGTACTTGGACCACAAGGAAAGATTTTGGTGGTATGGTTTGAAACGCGATGTTGCAGCACACGTAGCTCTTTGCGATGTATGCCAGAGAGTCAAGGCCGAACATCAGAGACCGGTAGGTTTGCTTCAGCCTATGAAGATACCAGAGTGGAAATTAAAAGAAGTGGGTATGGACTTTAAAATAGGACTGCCCCACACACAGAAAGGTTATGATTCTACGATTGACGAAGGTGGCTCACTTTATTCCGGTAAAGACTACATATTCCGGTGCCAAACTAGCAGAGTTGTATATGGAGCGGATAGTATGTTTGCATGGTGTACCAAAGAAGATAGTGTCGGACCGAGGCAGTCAGTTTACGTCGCACTTCTGGCGCAAGTTACACGAGTCCATGTGTACTAAGCTTCACTTCAGTTCCGCTTACCATACGCAGACCGACGGTCAGACCGAGAGGACGAATCAGATATTGGAGGATATGTTGAGGGCATGTGCTTTACAGTATGGGAGTAGTTGGGAGAAGAGTTTGTGTTATGCAGAGTTCTCATACAACAACAGCTACCAACAGAGTCTCAAGATGTCACCGTTTGAGGCGTTGTATGGAAGGTAGTGCAGGATACCGTTGTTCTGGAATCAGACCGGAGAAGGTAAAGTATTTGGACCTGAGGTCTTGAAGCAGGCAGAAGAGCAAGTGCAGGTCATCAGGCAGAATTTGAGACCAGCACAGACACGGCAGAAAAGTTATGCAGATGTAAGGCGTCGAGATCTCAGCTTCGAAATTGGCAAGTTCGTCTATCTCAAGGTGTCACCGATGAGAGGTGTGAAGAGATTCAATGTTAAAGGCAAGCTAGCACCTCGCTACATTGGACCTTTCAAGATCTTGGAACGGAGAGGTAAAGTGGCTTATCAGCTAGAGTTACCAGAGAGACTGGCAGGAGTGCATGACGTGTTTACGGGTGCCAGAGGAACAGATTCCGTTGGAGGAGTTGAATGTGCAGGAGGACCTTACATATGAGAAGTATCCGGTTAAGATTTTGGATGAATCTGAGAGGGTCACGAGGAACAAAGTGATACGAATGTGCAAGGTTCAGTGGAATCGTCATACAGAGGATGAGGCAACCTGGGAACGGGAGGATGATCTCAAGGCAGAATATCCACATCTCTTCCAATCCACGTCTGAATCTCGGGGACGAGATTCATCTTAAGGGGTGTAGATTTGTAACACCCTAAAAATGCCCTATTTAAAAATTTAATAATTAATTGACCTTTTATATTCAAGTGCTCATGAAAAATGTAGGGAAAATAAAATTTTGAATAATTAAAAGCAAATATAGGGTATAGAAACATTATTGTTGCACTCATGCTGGTGCATTTATTTTTGATTGTTGAATTCAAATTTGAATTTGAATTTGAATTCAAATGAGTGTTTGAATAAAAGAAAACCTTTTTCTTTCTCCCTTACAGCCCAGCCGGCCTTTTTCCCTCTATCCCCTTTTCCCTTCGCGCGGCCCAGCTCCGGCCCAGCAGCAGCCCGCTCCGCGCCTTCTTCGCCTGAACCGCTGACCACGCGGGCCCACCTGTCAGCGCCCTTTCCTCCTGCAGCCGTGCGCCTCTGCCGCTGACACCCCGGGCCCGCTTGTCATCTCCTCCTCCTACCTCCAGCCGTGGGCAAACGGGACTCCTTCTCCTGATCCGCGCTGCCAAATCCGCCGTGCCCGGACTCCACACTGCTTGGCGCGCACACCAAGGAGCCTCGGCCGGCCTATATAAGCGCCGCCATAGCTCGCGACCCCCCTGCTTCCAATCTCTCAAACCCTAGCCGTCGAGCCCGTGCGACAGCTGCCGCCACCAATCCCTCGCCCCGCCGCCGCATTGCCGCCAAGGTTTAGCCCGGAGCTCCGCCGCGAGGTGAGGAACTTGCCAAGCGTGTTTTCCCTCAATATCTCGCTCTCCCCCACGCGCGCGACCTCGCCGGAGTACCCGAGTCGCCGCCGCACGTCGCTAGCCCCACCATCGGCCGAGCCTCGAGCACCACCCCCAAAACGGGTTCGCCATCCCCTCCTCTTTCTCCTGGGCCAAGCGCGGCGAGCTTTGGAGCTCTATAGCGCCGTCGGCGCTCGATTCCGGCGAAGCGCCACTGCACGCGCCGCCACAATGGCCGTCTCCGGTGACCCCCAGCGCCCGATCTATTTTCCACCGTCCGATCGAGATCCAACGACCAGATCCAAAACCCGATCCGAACCCAGTCCGGTTCACCGTGAACCCGTGAACCGCGGTTCATGGCGGGTCCACGGTACAGTAGACCATGAGGTCAGCCAACGTCAGCTTTCAGCCGCCGCCCTGGCAGTTTTGCAAATAAGTCCATTCGTTTTCCTCGAGTCAACCCGCGGTCCACCTCTATTCAAAAGTATTTACAACTAAGTCCTTTTTCTTTTGGTTTAGCCCCTGCTCTTTTGAAAAATAGTGCCCACTGTCCTAGATGGCTATTTTACTCGTTAGCCCTCGAGTTTTTATACAAAATTATGTTTTAGGTCCCTGGGTTCTTTCAAAAACACCCCTGGAAGCCTAAAAGTCTCACAAGAAGCCCCTAGAGCCCGTTTTAAGCGTAGTTTCTCTGTTTTAAGTCCGATTTTAGTGATTTTCACGCTCATGTGTTCGTAGTGAAGCGTAGAGTAACTCTAAAGCCTTCTTTTCATCTTTTGTTTATGTTTGGTGTACTGTTCTAATTAAATACTTGGTTTGCATGTATGTGTGGATGCTTGTGTGGTGATCGATGTGAGTAGTTGACGAGCCGTTCGAGTTCGCCGACGATCCCGTTCCTAAAGAGCAGGTGCAGCAGTAGTTCGCTGAGGAAGGCAAGTATAACACGGACAATCCTTGTTACCTATACACCAGTTAATCATACAATTCATATGCATGTGTCTAATTTTGTTAAACACTAAGGATGTTCCTAGTCTTTACCTTATTCCTTGTTTACCCGGGTTTTATGCATTATGGTTAGTTTATGCTACGCGCTGCAACCAACATTTATTCTTATGTTAATATTGAATTAATGGTTCACTTCAATGATGAATAAAAAATGCTTTTTAGCAACATGGTTCGGGGACCTAGAGCATGTGTTTTCTGCTTTGTTCTAGTGTCTCTATAAGGTTTGGTCTAGGGAATTAGAGCATGTGCTTCGTGCTTTTTTCTAATGTCTCTCCGTAAGGTCCGGTTCTTAAAGCGGCAACCCAGGAACTTGTTCGCCGCCGTTGGAACTATAATGGCTCTGGTCTTGGATAACTAACTTGTACGTCTCTAGCTCGCCAGTGGTTACCAAAAGGCGTATGTGGGGAGCATGGGTGAGAGTATAGTTTGATCCATCGAGGACGGATTTATCCGTTGGCTATGTCTCGTTAGGCAGAGTCCCGTGATGTAAGCGCCCGATGTACGACAGCTTCACACGTCGCGATGATTGCGCTCTCGCTCTGGACGCCATTGATCCCCTCACGTTGCGCCCTGAGCGTACGTCAATCTCGATGCCTTGGGTTATGCTGCCTATGTTGAACCAAAACGGCTATTGTGCTTGTTAGGGTGTTTTGTGAAAGTCCTCGTAACATAAGTTCTTTTGGATTTATGTGACCGGCGGGTAAAGGGCGAAACCTCTGCAGAGTGTTGATCTATCATGATAGCCGTGCTCACGGTTACGAGCGGCCTGGATACTTTTTGATTAGAAGATGATATTAGTGGTTGATGTTGGTTTATTCTATAATTATCTATACATTATTATTAATGGGTTTATATTTGGGTTCTACTCATCTGTAGTAAATTGGATGGTAATAAAATGAACAACTAAAAGTGCTAATGCAGTATAACCGTGTCAAGCCTTTGTTCTTGCATAACCTGTGTTATACTTGTTAAGTAAGATGGTTTACTTACACTTGCAACTATTCAACAAAATCCCGGATGGGTAACAGATGGAGCATTGAATGATCAGTCGCTTGCTGAGTTTCCGGAGGATCTGCCGTACTTCTAGCTGTGTTCAACCAGTCGGTGTCCCTGTGGACTTGAGGCTCAACCTAGTTAATACGTTTAATAATATTAAGACTTCCGCTGTGTTATTTGTTTAAGACTATGTCTTGTGTTAAACTCTGATGTAAATTATTTTATTCAAGCATTATGTTCTGTGTGATTCAATATTTGTAATCTATATGTGTTCTGTGGACATCCTGGGCACGCATATAGAAGCATTCGGATTTCTTGGAAATCTAGATGTTACAGGCCATCCCGCAGCTTGGCACACAGGCGAAGCAGTCGATCCCAGCACTAGTGGTGCTTTACGAAGAGCAGCAGAATATGGCAGACTTTGTCAAGGAAACTGGCTTAACAAAGGCCCAACTACGAGGGGAGGATCATGTGATAGGCGATGTCGACCATCCTGTCGGCCCAATCAAATGGGAATTGGGAAAACCTCTGGTCTGGCTGCAGCTGCTGAAACGCCTGCCAACGAAGATGTTCAAGCTACATGAATGGTATATGCAGGAATCTGCACAAGATTTTACGATACTTGGTTTGCGGATCAATGACGAGCATTACTTTCGAGGGAATGATCACATATTCATTTATTTCGAGGACTTCTGGTATTTATTCAATCAAGATGCCCTAGACAAATCACTCATCAGTGCATGGTGCCTGTAAGTTTATTTTCTCGATGTTATTCTATGTCCAACAAACTATATACTATTTTCCCACATCACATTCCCATCTTGTTTATGTAGAATGGAGATGCAGATCTGCAAGAGAAAAGGATGGAATACCGTTGGCTTCATGGACCCATATGTGATTCACGAGGGTACTATCAAGGACAAACCAAAATGTACCACAAAAAATATATACACCTTTTCGGATAAACATGAAGACAAGAAGTTTATACTGTTGCCGTACCTCTTTCAGTGACTACTATCAACCATTCTTATCCATCTCTTGAGCTATGCAGTAACAAGTAAATCTAACATTACGTGCAAATATATATCTACAGCTTCCACTGGATACTCCTAGTGATAATGCCCGATCGAAGCAGGGTCACAGTGCTAGACAGTTTGAGAAAGGAGCAGAAAGAATTTCAACCCATAATCGACCTACTAAACAAGGCATGGGGTCGCTACATCACACAACACCCCGGATCCTACGACCGTCACTGGATATAAAGTTAAACTTTCCGGTAAGAGCTTGTTTTTTATATATATAATACAATAGTATTATCTAGCTTGATATTGAGTAACATGCATGTTATTATACAGTGTGCAAGACAGGAGCAAGGGAATAACCTATGTGGCTACTACGTATGCGAGTTCATACACATGTTGGTAGGGTCCAACGAAGTGACGCCGGCCGAATTTGAAGTGAACGTGTATATATTATTTGGCTATTGAATACGAGCAAGACATGTATATAGCTAATGCATTTAATATATCTATTTATATTTGAAACTCTCTCACAGGTTCTGAAAATGAAAGAAAACCTCCTCCCAACGGACAGGCTAAAGGCGGTTCAGGAGCAGCTCTCTGGGTTTTTGTTGGATGAAGTAATCACTCCTGGCGCAGAGTTCTACGATGAAGCAAACTATAATCCGCCCGACGTTGCGGACGAGGATGACGATGAAGATTGGTAGGATCGATCTAAAAGTTTGCAGCAATTGCATATAATACTTCTATGTATATATGCATATCTTGTCCTTAAATATATCTAGCTATTGTGTATATATATGGATATATGTGCATATCTAGTACTTAATTAGTTCTATGTAGCTAGATATTATTTCATGTACTTAATTCTATCAAAATAAAAAATAAATACATAATATAGGCCCATAGCACGGATACAAGTACGGATACAAATTAAAATACATATGTATACGATGTAAAAAAGGAAAAGAAAACTAATAAAAGAAAAAACAGAAAATGAAACAATTAAAACAGAAAAAACAGTTAGTACCGGTTGGTATTACCAACCGGTACTAACCGCGCCCACCCTACGCGCAGGGGTGGTGCGTCATTCTGTACCGGTTGGTAACACCAACCTTACCAACCGGTACAGATGGCGAGCATCAGTACCGGCTCCTTTAGCCGGTACTGATGGGCGTGTCCATCAGTACTGGAAACCAGTGTCGGTTGCGTAACCGGCACCGATTGGTGCCTACGAACCGGCACGGGGTGTTTTCCTGTAGTGTGACGTGTATGCAGCCAAGCCATCCAACTGATTTTTCAGATCATACAGAACAACGATGTCTTGTACGCACGTGCAGCTAGCAGCCTAAAAGCCAAAACTTATTTGCTTGCTATTGCCCTTGACGCATCGAACACGCCGGGTGATTTTGCTTGCTTCGTAAAGAATCCGAACACTCTCTGTCTTTGGAAAGCCGTGCTGTTGCCAAATCGAGCGAGCCTTTGCCATTCTCCGACTTGGATCCAAATAGAAAAACCCTAGCCATATGTTTGCTGTTGTGTCGCATGGAGGCTTGTGCTCGTAGTAGATGCATACAAGCTCGGTTGTTCTGGACTTATCGTTGCAGGAGGATGATTTCTCCGGCCGCATGCGGCGCATGCAGAGGGACATGAGGTCGGCCATCGATGCCACCACGCCAGTGTGGTGGAGCGGGGACGTGGATCCAGGCGGACACGATCGAGCGTACGTCGGGCCAACATAGATGAAATCATCGGCAGCAACTGGCGTAAGGTAGATGAGCACGACTGGCGTACAGCCATCGTAGACCGTAGCAATTGCACCATCCTTCTGTACGCGAAGGCCGTTGCGGATGTGCGTGCGGCATCCGGCGGCGCGCGATCAGAGCAGGTCCACGCCATGCGCGTGGATGAGTACCGCTATCGGGTGGGAGGGTGGGGCTGACAATTTCCTTGGCAGCAAGACTTGGCGTGTACCACGTCGATCGAAAAGTCGTCGGCATCATGGCTTCTGCAAGGCGACGAAGCAGTGATAGAGAACACCGTCTTGATTGGCGGTTGCAAAGCCACGAGTCGAAGAGTAAGATGATGCCTTCCTCGAACTTTATGTCGAAGTCGACGCAGAGAGTCATCATCGAGTTCGATGAAGGAGCTTTTGGTGATAGCCCTACGGTGGGCACCGGTGTTTTAGACCGGCGATCCTATGAGGGGGAAGCCTAAGTAGTGTAGATCTAATTAAGAGTAGGGAAGTCGCCTAAGCTCAATAACAGGATGGTTACATGATGCACGATGTAGACAGGTTCGGGTCTCAGGATGAGTAAAACCCTACGTCCTGTATGAGGTATGTGTATTATGAATTGGTATGAGATCTGAGATCTCTTGTTGAGATCACCTCCTATGGAGAGGATCCCTACCGTCCCTTATGTACACCGAGGGGGTAGGATTATAAGCCGAGGGAGAAACAAAAAATCCATAGAGTCTACGTTCTCAGCGGGTATTATCTGTTGACGTCCATTCTGCTTTAGGATTCGTGAACGGTCCCCACCTCCATTGTATTCGGTGCGTATTCTATTTTTCTCTTATCTCGTGTCCCGCCGCGTGGGGAGACGGAGCCCCGGCGTCATCCTGTCTTATCCATTTCATCGCGTTTCAGCTGCCACTATCGTTTCCGCAGGTGCTCCTCCGCTCCCGTCCTTACCCCCGGCGCACCTCCGCCAACACCCCGTCTTCCTCCTTCGCGGCGACCGTCTATTCCCCTCCCCCGGTTCACCCCCTACCGGATTTCCCATCCTTCTCATCCTTCCCCGGGCGCCCTCCACCCCTCCGCACCCCCCTGCAGATACGTGTCCTCTCTCGCCGCCTCTGCTTGTATCTCTCCGGCCGCGGCGGCTCGTCTTTGGTTCCACAGTTTGCACGCCGCCGCAGACGCTCGTTGAGCTCACCTTCAAGAACTGATTTGTTCTTCTGGAACGATTTCTTCATTCTTGTTTTATATCTTGGGTGTGCTGGCTCCATGCTTCTTCCGGATTGATTTTATGTTTGTTGTTGTTTTAGATATGCCTGATTTACAGTACGTATGCTCATCAATTTGAATAGCAATTGGATTGGAAATCTTAGGGTTCGTTTGTGAATAGCTGTTGTAGATGTTTTAGATCGTCTCAAAAGCATTCGGTTATCTTCAGTACTATCTTGTCAAACATATTCAATATCTTTAGTGGGCCATTATTTTTTCGGCAATGCTATTTCAGATGTTCATGGTATTTCACATGTTGACATGCAGTTAGACCTCCATTTTGTTTAGGATGGCCCTAAGACCTGAACAGTCCCCTAAAGTTTGGAGGAGTTTATTGATGTGGTGCATTTCCTCCAGGTTTAGATTAGCGAAAATCGCCGCATCGACCACATAGAGAGAGCATATGAGTTTTGCTGCCTTGGGAAAGCTATGCCAAAGTACTCCATTCACCTTCTAAGATGTAAGACCTGAAACAAATCTCAGCCATTGATTTATAGAATAAATGAAACATTCTTATAATTAAATATTTAGAGAAAAAATTTATGGATTTACGCTTCCCTTCCCTCACTCAAGCCACCTTTTTCTGTTTCCATATATGCTCCTCCTAGTCTCATGGAAGGTGCCACAAGTGATTGAGATCATTGTCACCATGTTCTGTCAAAGAAGTAACATGTTTTAACACATCGTGTCACGCATTAGGAAAATAATGTTACATCTCACCAATTTCATATTAGAAAAAATACTATAAACACACCTATGCCACGTTAAGGAAAACATGTTACAATTAGTCCACATCAGGTTGTTAAAAGAATCGTTACAACTCACACAAGTCGCGCTAGGAGAAAGTCTTATGTGTGGTTTCAAGATATTATTACCACTAATGTGATAGAACATCAGGTTAAGTGGGTGTTTGATACCTGGGCTAAACATCAGCTCCGTTACATTGAATGTTAGATACTAATTAGGAGAATTAAATATAGACTAGTTAACCAATTACAAAGATGGAGTCTAATTCAATATACGAATCTATTAAGCCTAATTAATCCATTATTTGACAATGTGGTGTTATAATAATCATTTGCTAATGATAAATTAATTAGGCTTAGTAGATTTGTCTCGGGCTTCTGTAGTCAGGTTTATAATGAGTTAACATTAGCCCATCTAATTAGCATCTGAGCGTTCAATATGAGATGGGTTAAACTTTAGCTCAAGGATCCACGCCCCCTAAGACATTAGACATTTTTTTGGCATTTGCATGTCACGTAACTTTTATTTGACATACATCAGTAGTCATCAAATGCTACCGATGCCATGCTATGTTTTTTTGGCATGACACCTTTTTACTTGACACAAATGAGCAGCCATTAAATTTCACCCATGTCTGCGAATTAGTCTCCATTAGTGTGAAATTCGTGACATGCTGGTTAGTAATTTCGTATTAGTTATTTTTGGACATGTTAAGTTGTTTTAGGAAATATTATTGTTTTGCTAACTTTAAGTCCAGAAGGCGCCGGCCGCTGCTCTTGTGTACACCTCCAGATTGACAGACAGGGTCCGTTCGCTGCAGCCTGCAGGGAAGCACCGGAGCCGGAGCACCGTGTACCTTCGCCGTCTCTGCACATGGCCGAACACGTCTGCAAGAACTGAAAGGCCGCTGCCGAGCCACTGCCACCTGCTAGAGCTAGGTATGCACCACAGTCATGTGAACTATCTTCTGCTACCAGCCATGGCCACGAAGCAGAGTTCCGGCTGTGAACACCGTGGAGCTCGGAAGTGGTGCCTCGTACAAATATCTATCTGAGTAGAGATAATCTAGTGAGCAGAGAAATCATCTAAGAATTTCTAGTATGGATTGATTATAAATGTTCTGTTACGAAACTTAAGATAGCATACATCTCGCATTTGTTCAGTTATTAGTTGTCACTGTCGACCTTACACACACACATATACATATATATATATATACATATATATCTATATAGGGAGCGACTAAAATGCACCTTGTTGCATTTATTGTAGCAAATGCACAGAACCCCCCCCCCCACGGAGACAGCCGCCTCCCCCCGCGCGCCTCCTCCCGCACGCGCGCCTCCGTCCACGCGCCTCCCCCGCGCGCGCGTGGTGTCGACCCACCAGCCCCGCATGTGGGCCGGAGGCCCACATGTGGACCGCCGGCCCATGTACCCGTGCTGTTGTCTGTTCTTTTGTCTGACCCGTTGACTGGTGTGAGCACTTTGTAACATAACAAACAACATGATTGCAACACAAGTGTGTTGGTGTGTGTCGTGGTGTTTGTTGTGATTTCTGTGCTTCTGTACCGTACGCAGTTTGCAACACAAGAAACAACACGATTGCAGCACGTTTGCAACAATTGTCTGCTTTGTGTGTGTCTGTACCGTACGCAGCTTGCAACACAAGAAACAACACGATTGCAACACATTTGCAACAATTGTCTGCTTTGTTTGTGTCCGCTGTTGGCTGATGTCAAATGTGATTTCTGTGCTTCAGTACCGTATGTAGTTTGCAACATAACAAACAGCAGGATTGTAACACGCGTCCAACATGTGTCTGTTGGGTGTGTTGTGTTGTCTGTGGAGAATTGTGATTTCTGTGCTTCTGCACTGTGCGCAGTTGGCAACACCACAAACAACACGATTGCAACACTTGTGTGTTCGCTTACCATAAACGGAATCCTGCGTATTTGGAAACACAGACCCAATACAACTCTATTGCAACATGATTGCTACTAGGACGCCGTCATTAATATAAAGTCGTGCGATTTTCAAAATAACAGATTGGTTCTGGTACTCCGCCGCCACCGCCTCCGCCTCCGCCTCCGCCTCCGGCTCTAGCTCCTCCTCCCAATGCCCTGGAATTAGACGGAGAATCCATGGCGCCGCCATTGCAACCATCATCTACATCATCGTCGCCAAAAATCACTTCAGAATCACTGCGAATGATCCGCGAGACCGCATCGAGACAGATTTCGTCGGCTGCCAGAGCGCAGCGCGTGGCGACGTTAACGGGGAGTTCGCCGACCAATAGGGAGCAGTACTCGGCAGCAACGCAGCAACAGTCACCGTTGCTGATGCCGTTGCTCCCCCCCCCCCCACAACAATGCCTGCTACTACACAAACTCCTTGTACATCTACTGATCTGCTGCATCACAGGAGCGTCCTCAGACCGCCAAGCGCAGTACCAGAAGGGTCCATGGTGACTCCAGATGTCGACATGGTCATCTACCCGGTAAGCAAAATACGCCACGGCAAACACTTCGTGTCTGCTGCGGTGATAGTTAGCTGATAATTGCAACATAGCCCGTTACACGATTGCAACAAAAAGGCACATCAATTGCAACACGATAGACTTGGTAGATGCAACAGCATAAGACAAACACGAGATGTGGGTGATTATAATTTTGCAGTAGCTGGTAGATGTATCATGATTTCCTGTTAGCATTCGCTCAGTAGCTGAATACAAGTCGCAACATGGTGATATCCTGAGTTTGTTTTTGTATGTGTACAGAGCCCAAGTATACCTGCAGTGTTTGTGCCGAGGGTCTTGCAGACATTTGCAACAAAGTCAGAAGCCCATGTTTTCTATCTAGATTATGCAAAGCTTGCCGGATTCAGTATGAGGACAGTGAGAGCAAGCAAAGAAACATCACACTGGGCCTGCAACTTGGAAGGAAATCATAAGCCCAAGGACACCAACAGCCCGAAGAAGACTGAAAAAGGATCAACAAGATGTGATTGTGGAGCCTGTGTCAAAGTTAAGGAGGACAAGAAGAGAAGTGTCTGGTTCTTTGACCATGTGTCCGAGGGACACAACCACAAACTGCATCCATCTCCCAGGATGACAAGATACATGGACGCACATAAGCATATGGAGAAAGGCTTATGTGACCTCTTTAACATTCTGTCAAGGAATGGTGTGCCCCACCAGGCAGCACTGAATGTTATGGCGGATTTGTATGATGGCCACAATATGTGGGGGTTTACTGAGAAGGACATAAGAAACAAGTAAGCAAATACTTCTTTCAAAACTACTGCACCTACACATGTATCCACAACGTATTTGCTGCAGACTACACTTCTTACTAGTTGCTACATTCTGAAGCACATAGTTACAACAAGTGAATTGTTCCATTTACTACAAAGAAACTACACTACTGGGTGCTTGCTACATTCTGAAGCAGATAGTTACAACAAGCGAATTATTTTTTTAGTAAAGAAAATGCATTATCCCT
Source organism: Digitaria exilis (assembly GCA_015342445.1). Lineage (NCBI taxonomy): Eukaryota > Viridiplantae > Streptophyta > Magnoliopsida > Poales > Poaceae > Digitaria > Digitaria exilis. The sequence goes on along the minus strand of JACEFO010000866.1, from coordinate 114,594 downwards.
AATGTTTGCAGGAAGGCAAAGATGACAAAAGTGGACAGAGAAGATGATCTCAACAAACTGCTCAAGTTTTTCAGGGAAAGTAAAGAACAGAATGAGTATTTCTATTGGGCAGTTGATGTTGACCCGACAACAAAAGTTTTGAAAAACATCTTCTGGAGCCATGCAAGCCAGAGAGCCGAATACATGGATTTTGGTGATGTTGTTGCATTCGACACAACTCATAAAACTAATCTGAAACGTATGCCATTGGCTATGTTTGTTGGAAGCAACAACAACATAAAGAATGTCACATTCGGACAGGCGTTGATTGGTGATGAAACAACGGCATCATTCAAGTGGTTGTTTGAGACATTCAATAGCTGCATGAATGGCCGGCAGCCTCATGTTATTCTGACAGGTGTGTGTTGCAACACTGATTACTTGTAAATTGCAACAGCCTCATGTTAATTACTTGTGCATTGAACCTGTAATTACAGTAACAACATTGCAAAGGTGTGTTGCAACGCTAATTACTAGTAAGTTGCAACACCCTCGTGTCAATTACTTGTGCATTGAACCTCTAATTAGTGTAACAACATTGCAAAGGTGTGTGTTGCAATGCTAATTACTAGTAAATTGCAACACCCTCACGTCAATTACTTGTGCATTGAACCTCTAATTACAGTAACAACATTGCAAAGGTGTGTGTTGCAACACTAATTACTTGTAAGTTGCTGCTGTTTATGGTGCTGTTGTTTTCTTTTTTATACAGATGAGGATGCAGCCATGAGGCAAGCCATTGCATTGGTGTTCACAAACACTCAACATAGGAATTTCAGATGGCATGTTACAAGAATTTGGGAATATGAGCTGGAGGTTTTGTATTCCCAACACAAGAAAGAGAATATGAGAGAAAAAATTGAATCTCTGATAAACTATCCACTAGGCCCAACACAGTTTGAGGCTGAATGGAGGAATCTGGTGGAAGAGTTCAATATTTTTGATCACCCAGCGATAAAGGCACTATGGGAGAAGCGGGACAGGTGGGTGCCAGCTTATTTCAAAGGCATGTACTGTGGGAGGATGACTTCAACACAGAGATCAGAGAGCCAAAGCAAAGTTCTGAAGCTTGGATATGTGGATGAAAACACCACATTGCATGGATTTGCAGAACAGATGCTGCATCCACTACAACATGCAGATCACATGGACGCCGGAGAGACCCACTACAGTCAGGTAACTTTCTATTTCAAACTGCAATCTGGTACACTATATAGTGGCAACAAAAACATGTGATATGTTCCTGACAATGTTTACAATGTTGCAGGCTGAAGTAGTGAGGGCAAGCAAGGCTAAATTTGATGAGCAGCTCTGCAGAGTCTACACAAGAGCTGTATACAATAAGTTCAAGAAGGAGTACAACAACAGCACCGCATTCCTCATTGAGCCCAATCCACTAGTGCGCAATGGATGGCTAGTCAAACACCAAAATGGTGGAGGCAATTTTTGCTGGGCAGATCATGAGTTCAAGGTCGTTGCAGATAAGGAGTCTGGTGAATATACATGTGAATGCAAGCAATGGGAGCACACAGGTTCATTGTTTGGTAACAAAAATAGGCAATTGCAACTACAAAGCAGAACTGAGTGCAACAGATCTGACCTATCCTTCATGACCTTTTTGGTTTGAAAACATTGCAGGCCTTTTCTGCATGCACCTGACTAGAGCTTTCACACACATTCAGGTTCGACATATCCCAGAAAAGTACATATTGAAAAGATATACCCGTGAAGCAAGGGTAGATGTACAGTGGGACAGGCATGATGGAGTGCGAATGGGAAGTGAAGCGAGCCAGGAGCAGACAAGATTGTCCAAGTTGTTCCCAAAGCTGATGAAGCTGGGAAAAGCAGGAAGCAGATCAGGCCGTGCTTTTGATGAGACAGATAGGCAGCTCGATGTCATTATTCCAGGGATTGAGATGTTCCATAGAAGCAACAGAGTTGAACAGACACAGCCAACATCGGAGACACCAGGTGGTCAAAGGAGTGATTCAGCAGAACAAACAACAGCCAACACCAATGATTGACCTCAGTCTTCTGTGCTAACACAAGAAATGTTGCTCCTGGAGCCAATGTGTCGAGAACAAAGGGAAGAGACAGTGCAAAGGAGAGGAAAAATTGTGCCCCCTTTGAGTCTAATGGCAATCCACTCAGTACTTATTCCAAACAGAACTATGGAAATAGGCAGTGTAGCATATGCGGTGTCCGTGGTACCCACTATTCTACCACATGCCCACTCAACCCAGACCGAAGCACAGCAGCAGAAGCTCGAGCAAACAAAAAAGGCTCTAAAGCAAATGTTGGACAAGCACGAAAGAGAGGGCGACCAAGAACTCTGGTAGAACTTGAGCAGGATACAGATGATATGCCTACAGAAGAGTCAGACAAGGGTGCATAAGAGACAACACCAAAGAGGAGTAGAAGAAATGTTGAGCGTGTAAATTACCAAGAATAAAAATTTAGATCTTGCATGAAAAATTTAGGATGGTCAAAATAAATTAGCTGATGTTTCTATTTGAACTGCAAATATTATTATCTTGTTATTTATATTTGATGGTAATATTTAAATCAAGACGACCATGATTGTGCATGTGTTCACCAGCATGATTGTGTGCTTTGATCTAAGCTGCTAATGGCATATCTTAAAAATGCATGTTGCATGACTGGTTGCAGCGCTATGTAGGATGCAGTTTCAACATCCAAACATCCCACATATACAAACTGCAACAGAATGCATTCTAGCAACCCAATTGCAACATGTCGTACGAACTAAATTGCAACCCGGTCGAGCAGAATCAAATTTGCAACATAAACATGCAAATGCGCCATACATATTTGCAACATGGAAGGAGATACGAACTGCAACCCTAGTGGGATGCGAACTTCAACACATAAATGTCAACATAAAGTTTGCACTACATTACAGACACACATAGTAACTAAGATCCTCCATTTTCTACTACATAAGACAAGTAACTGACATGTAGGATAAATTGAGATGAGTCAAACAACACAACTAGTAAACCTGGTGGACCTCCATGTTGATGAAGACATCACGAGCATCAGTGTGCACGACCCTCAACACGCGAGTGAAGAAGACATTCTCCCCGCACCAGTTCCAAGCATGACCGTGGAACTTGTCGACGTCGGCCGGGTTAGGAACCCGGATCAGAAAGACGTCGGGGTGGTCGTCCAGTTGCACGATCAGCAGCATGAAGGTGCCCATGACTTTGTTGACCACGACGCTAGTGGTGACGATGGGCTGAAAGACATGCTGGGTCGCGGAAGCCATCACTACACGATCCTGCTCCCCGCTCCAGACACGAAGCTGATGCAGAACGTGCATGGAAACGTTGATCTCATCAAATGGGGCGGGTGCTTCGGGCGCAGCCATGGCACGCTGCAAAATGAACACAGTATTATCTTTTGGAGACTAAAAGACATAACGAACACAACGAACAAATAAATGGAGGATAGATCAACAACACCTTCACAAACAGCAGAGGATTAGCCTTGCACTAATGTGGTTTGTTGATTCAGGATGTGATGAAGGAGCGAATGAACATGACAGTGGCCTACGCTCTATACTTATAACAAACTGGGAAGCAACAGCTGCAGGGAGAAGCAACCGTGGACAGCGCGCGAGGGAGACGAAGGGGCGCGGCGGAGGTGGGGCCCACTACCACACGTGGCGAAAATGGTACTGCGGGAACCGCTATGAGCGGGGAAGGCGGAGAGTCAAACAGCCACGGGCAATGAATTGCAGCACGCCAACAACAACAGTCGCAACATGGTACATCAGCTGGTTGCAACAACCTAGTGGGATGGAAAAACTGCATTTGTTCACAACTCTCACACAGAGACTGGAACAATTTGAACAAAAAAAAATGAACATCAACAATTTGAACAATTGCAACACACATAACAAGCATGAACAACACATAATAAAATTGCAACACCGAACTAAAATTAGTTCTGCAACCATTGTTCACAAAAGAAGCTTGCACAGTTAATGTGCAAGCAACAGTTACAAGCATTCTTCAGACTGAGTTGCAGACAATTGCATCCGTGCGATTTTTTCTAGTTCGCTACCTTTCCTAACACTAGTTCACTTCCCTTTCTTCTTCTTTGGTCCAACAACAGCTTCAAGCGCAGTCACCCTCGCTTCCAGTGTACTGACCCTTGTTTGAAGAGCCTTCACATACTTTCTCACTTCTTTGTTGTTGTCATAAAAAGATTCATACATGTTTTGAAACTCATGACGGGAAACAAAATCCTGTAGAAAGAACAAAACAAATTGCAAACTAGGATTAATCAAATTGCAACTGTTCGGGACCTCTAGTTACAACTAGAACAATTACATAATTATATCTATACTAAAAGGTATGCACAACACAACTAAATTGCAACCAGAACACTATACTAGTTACAACATCACCAATTGCTACCTGTATATCCTCAAATTGCAAGCATAGAATCAAACATGCGGAACACTAATGTAGTTACAACATCACGAATCGATTACCTCGGGGTTCAGATCGGAATCGTGGTCCGACTCCAAACCTTTGTCGGAGTCGGATTCGGTGTCAGAGTCAATTTCAATGACCACGGGCCTACGGACAACGCGCTCCGCAACAACGAGATCCAGACAGCGGCCATCTTCTCCACCGCCGCTGCGCGGACAAGTCTCCGCCACGACGTTGCTTGGACCGTCGCCGCCCCGCCTCGTTTTCTTCACCCCAGCCTATGCCGACGCCAACCCTCCGGGACCCAACTCGTACGAGATGATCTGATTTTGCTCAGAGACATCGCCTCCGGCGTCGCGGCCACCATATCGATTACCTGCGCCATGGAGCCAGGCTACAGTCGCCATCTGGTTCCTGTAGTACGACCTAGTGCGGGCCATGTCTCTCCTCAAAGTTGTAAGACCTAGATCTAAAACAACGAATAACAGGCTCGCAAGGGCAGGGGTAGCAGAACAGCAGCTACAGCACAAGGGTGGAACTTATAAAAAGTAGGAGTAGAAAGTTGCAACACGTAACGTAACTCAATTGCAACATTCTACGAGTTAAAATCATCACGGGCAGTAAGTTACATTGCAACCCAGTTGTAACACATGTAGCAACACGTATGCATCAGTTGTAGTACATGAGTTGCTACATGTGCAAGGAGTAAGTTGCAACATATAGCATAACTTAGTTGCAACAAAGAATGAGTTAAAATTGACGCGGGAAATAAGTTGCAACATGTGCAAGGAGTAAGTTGCAACACATAACATAACTTAGTTGCAACATAGAATGAGTTAAAATCATCACGGGCAGTAAGTTACACTGCAGCCCAGTTGCAACACATGTAGCCTAACGATTGCAACTGTTGTAGCACACGACTTGCAACAAAGTACGAGTTCAAAACAACTGAATACAACCTACACATAAGGCCACCCAGCACGCTTGAATGGAGCCCACTTTCGCTTAACCATAGTTTCATGGTCCGCAAGCAATGCCTTTGCATCCTCCATCTCGTTGTGACTGGTGAACACCAAATGTTTGCCGTACTTCACCCTTATGGATACAATGTTAGTAGGCTCGAAAAAACGCTCCATATCAACAAGGGGATCCCACAGCTCCAGGTACTTCATCACATAGATGCCGCCATCGAGCCTGTTATAATATGTCATCTGTTCCCTTGGTATTCGTGCATAATGGATGCAGATCTTCAAAGTCATATTCCAAAACCAATGAAATCCCGGCAAACATTTATGAAATTTGGAATCTGACGAGGACAACAGGAAAAGGAAATAAAATGTCAACAACATAAAAGATGAAGGAACCGACCATTTAGCAGTGGACTGTTAGAAGAAGGAACTCACAATGATAGATCTCACTTTCGTCTGGTTATCTTGTAGCTCACCATAAAAGCAATCCAAGAAAATGAAATATCCATCTTGAATGGCAACAATGGAAAGGAACCAGTGGGAATCGTAGAATATTAGGAATATAAGCTGCCAATTGAAGAAATCAAACACAGTAAGATAGCAATACAAAGACAAGCCAAACGAAATTAAAGGAAGTAGTGTACTCACGTGTTCAGATTCACTAAATCGTAAAATGTTGTTTGCAATTTTGAAGCTCCTGTCACATGTGTTTCTCAAGTATGACCCATCTTCATTGTTGCCAACAAGATAATCCTAAGAAATACAAAAAGGATAGCAAACACTTGAAGGAAACAACAACTAGCAGCAATTGCAACAGATACAGCAGATTCGAGAACTCACTCCAACAGTTGAGAAAAAATAATGACACAGAGATTGATGAGGATGCCTTTCCTTGAAGAGCTTTCGACACAAAGCATTCATAACATTGCAATGTACAACACACTTATCCACACTCCTCAGTGATAGAGCAAGCTCACGGTAACTGACAAATACATTGCCATAATTAATGACACGGCCTCTGAAACACAAACAGAAAACGAATATATACATTAACAACAAAGTACCAACAGCAAGGCAACACCAGCAGAAACAGAAACTGTGTTACAATGGCAGCAGTAAGATATTGGCATGCTTTTAACTTACTTGTAGTACTCAGGACGACTGCCATAATACAACAAGCCATCATAGATTAACTTCTCTTCTTGGTTGAAATGGATTCTTGAAAAAAAAACTAATAGATGGGAAGTCCCGATAGTAAGTATTAGGCCTGCTGAGAATACTTTTCCTTTCTGGATGCTCTCCTCTTGCAGTCGTACCAAGAAGAGTCATGATACCAACATTATCTCCACTAGGCCTCGTCCTTCCTTGGTTACCAGTTGGAGGTAAATGAGTGTATGCATAAGGTTGCATAGAAGCCTATCAAAACAACAAAACAGATTCAGAAATGATCCCCCCAAGTTGCACGGATAAACTAGCAAGGAAACTTACATGCAAAAGATCACTAAAACCAAGAATGCAATCATCAGATTCAGAATCAGGAGGAAAATTACACCAAGGCCACGGCCGGTTTAGACGAAGCGGTCCTCTAACAGTATCTTTAACATTGCCTTCAGAATCTACAGACATCTCCGAACTACTAGTTCTACATAAAGGATTTGTTCTACATGGATCATCGTCGCTGAAGCTAGGTGAAAATACTCCCGCCAAGTTAAGAACACTCTAATCAATTACACAAAACCATAGTTTTAACATCTATTCATCAATATGACAACATAGCAACAGAATGCATTGAAAACTAACCAATGGTTGAGAAGACGAGTCTGTCGTTGGATCTTCAGTTTGGGTTGCTACATGCACATCTCGATCTTGAGGTTGAGGTGCAATATCTTCATTTGCATTTGGTGTTTGTTTTGTCTTGATACCATCACTACCCTGTGAATCAAATCCAAGAACAAAAGGGGTTGGGCTAAAATCCAAACTTCTGGAAGTACTCTTTGAAGGGCCAGCTACATCACTACAGCTAGCCTGAAAAACAGTAACCCTGTTACTAAAAAAACAGGAAACCTAAACATAATGTGAGCAGAAAATATTAATTTAGGTGACAGAATACTTACAACTGTTGGCGGGGAATTAAAAGATGCAACACGAACATCAATGTATTGACCTTTTCTGAGTTGCCCAACAGAAGCCTGCAGCAGGAAAACATTATTTACAACTCTTTACAACAAGTTGCAACAATAAAATGACGCCAATTAGAACAGCGGCATTGTTAAATGATGCTTACACATTGTGTTTTTTCCAGACTTGAACCATCAATTGCAGCATCTTTTCCATCAGCACTATTGGTATCACCATCAGCATCTTCCAACTCCACAATTGGGTAAAATGGAGACTTGCGGGATCTCAAAGCCAATCTCTTCACGCGCTTCCTAGTATGCACACCTTCTGCATGATACTGACACTCCAGAGTGGACAATTGCACTTTGTCAAAGCTTATCTCCACAGCAGCACTGCCAGCCCCAGACGCTGATGAGTAAAAATTGCAACACAATTCAGAACGACATTTCACTATAACACAAGTTGAGACAGTATACACAAACAAGGAAGTAAAATAACAAATTATTTGCAACACCACTGCATGGACAATTACTACCTCCGCATGCTGACTCCTTTTCACCAACGTGCTCGTGCTCGCCACCAGTTGTGGCATTTGCAATAACAGAAGTTGCAACCATGTCGGAGAGCCTCATCCGTTTAATTTCAATCTGACTCAACTCATCGCCATCATCATCTGAAGAACCATTCAGCCTCTCGGTTACTACAGTGCTGTCCATAGCAGAATTAGAGTGTTGTCCAGATGATTCAATGATCACAGTATCTCCACTCAAAGTGTCACAACAGTCTACAGTGGGATTGGTGGTGATACCATCAGTATGAGCAATACGTTCCTCACATTCCATATGACAAGGTGTTGCACACCTCTTAGGAAGGCCACCACCACCAACCTCTGGAACAGCAGATGCAACATTCATCTCATCACTACTTGCTACATTCATCTCCAAATTTGTTGTCATAGCACTTGAAGACGGCTCATGCAAATCTTCTCCTCCGACAACAGCATCCAAAACATTGACAACATCCTTCTTATCCGAACCTTTATCTTCCAATGCTCCCTGGTAGAAATATCCCATCAAATCAACCATAACGTCCTTCACTAATTCAGAGCGATTCACATTGGACACCTCAGCAGTAGTATGCTTTTTGTACGGCTCAGTGATATCTTTCATACCCTACATGAGTAAAAACAAAAAACCTTATGAATGCTACATTCAGAAACACTTTAAACAAATATAAGGCTTGTATTCTTACCCTGGGAGAAAACTGCCCGGGCACTCTTTCTTGTAGTACTTTCTGGAAGCCAGCAATGGCTTCAATACTTCGTGCAGGCCTTGACGTTGTCTCAGACTTTTGCTCAGGACAAGCAGAACGGCAACAATCAAGGTTAGGAGATGAAATAAATTCCCTCAATGTCCTACAAAGCTAAGCAATTTTTGGAAGAAAGATAAGACAAAAAACCACATACCACTTTAATCAAAATAAAACAATGGCAAAGGTAGCATGTATATTGCATTACATACAATAGTTTTGAAATATCCAGCTAGAGCATCATCATCCATTGACAGAAGAGTATCCCGTTGCCTCATGTGAGTAGCTCTAGCATCAGAGTCAACAACTCGATTTCCTTCATTGTCGTCATCTAATTCTTGTTCCAATAAATTTTGTCCATCAGGACACGTAGGTGTCATTGTAACCTAAAGCAACAACAAAGAGGACAAAACTATAATATGCGAGATAGAGTTCGATGCAACGAATTGGTAGGACAATAACATAATAAATTGCACTGCAACCAATTGCAACAGTAAAAGCCCCCAATTGCAAGGAGGACCAATATCGCAATCAATTGTTATAAGTCAGTGCCTTCAGTTGAAACTAGGACAATAGAGGCAATCGTTTGCTACAGGTTGTAGTATACACTTGCAACCACGCCAAAAAAGCTAGTTATAACAATAACATAATCAGAACTACAATAGCAAGTCATTCTCATCACATTGCAATTGATTGCAACTGGTAGAATCCCAAATTGCAACTAGGACAAGAATCTAGTTACAACAACAACATAGTTACGACTATACTAGGAAAAAAATAACGAATCAACTTCACACCCCAACCGATTGGTACTGGTGGAATCATTCGATGCCTACTACATCAATAACATAGCTACAACAACAACACAGTCCAAACTATACTAGGAAGGCAGCAAATTCACACCGCAACCAATTTGCAACAGTTAGTATCTGTTCAAACACACAATTGATTCAACATATAACCCGCCTTGCCTCCATGATTTTCCCTCAAAAAGCTCGTCAGTTTGCTCAAACACAAACTATTTCAAATAGAAGGGCAAATCAAAATCCTAGCCCCACAGGAAGCTGGACGAATTTCCATTCAAATCCCAGACACGGACAGAAGAAGGGGGAGACGCTCGGAAGAGACAGTAGGTTCAAACGATGAAAGCCGCGCCGAGCGGCGGTGTCGAATGGGGAGGAGCGGCGGCCACGACGAAAGCCAGACAGCGGACGAGCGGCCGAGACAATGACAAGTGCTACAGTAAAATAAAAATAAAAAACACACAGTTCAGACACGTGACGCCGTTCGGGAAAGTAGATTTCAGGGAGCAGTTTCAAGTAGACGGCAGGATGAGTTGCAACATTTCTGTAAAGCTAATTGCGACATATTTGCTACACGGAATCACAACAAAAGCAACGACCGAATTACAACGACAATAACAATAATTGCAACACCCATAATTCCGACACTCTTAACATAGTTCCAGTACACTTCAATCCAGTACATAGGAAGATAACAACGATTACATTAAAAAATAACATCTAATCCACCATGACAGGGGCCTGGTTGATGTAGGCGTCCAAGTCGTCGTCGTGCACAACCCTCAGCACGCGGCGGAAGAACACCTCCTCCGACCACCAAGTCCAGGTGTGCCCGTTGAACCTCGCCACATCGGCCGCAGATGGCAGCCGAACTAGGAAGACGCGGTCGTGATCGTCGTCGTGCACTATGGGGATATTGTACCTCCCCATCACATGGTTGACCACCACGCTGACGCTGATGGCCGGCTAGAAGACGTCCTGCCTGACAACAGCAAAGACGATGCGGTCCTGATCGTTGCTCCAAACGCCAAGCTGATGCATTGCGCGGCGACTGACAATCGCCTCCGCGTACGGTGCAGGTCCTCCGGGAGCAGCCATCCCACGCTACAACAAACACTAGTACCATAAAAAGAATACATTAAGAGATGAAAAAGATGAGGAAAAACACTAGTTGAAATCACAGACGAATCAACAACACCTACACAGAAGATGACAAGTTGGCTTCGAGCACGGCAGTTGCTTTGGCAGGAGAGGATGGGATGTCGACGGCCAAGAAAGGAATGAACAAGCGAGCGCTCTACACTTATAGGGAACTGGGCAGCAACCGCTGCAGCACGCGTGGGAGACGAAGAGGCGCGGGGGCCTCGCAAACTGCCCACTCTAACGCGTGGGAAAATGCATTTGGGAAAACCCCAATGGGCCAAGAACCTCTGCAAACGAATTGCAGCACGTCAACAACAACAGTCGCAACATGGAACAACATCTGGTTGCAACAACAAATCATATGCGATTGGGCACCAACCGCGAACACCGTGCGAGCGAGACGAAAGGGTGCATCGGAGGTGGGGCCCACTACCACAAGTGGCCAAACTGGCACTGCGGCAACCGCTATGAGCAGGGAAGGCGGAGAGTCAAACAGCCATGGACAACGAATTGTAGCACGTCAATAACAACAATCGCAACATGGGACAGCAGCTGGTTGCAACAACAACCATATGCGACTTGGCACCAACCGCGGACAGCGCACCACGGAGACGAAGGGGCGCGGTGGAGGTGGGCCCCACTACCACACGTGGCGAAACTGGCACTGCGGGAACCGCTATGAGCGGGGAAGGCAGAGAGTCAAACAGGCACGGGCAATGAATTGCAGCACGTCAGTAACTACAATTGCAACATGGGACACCAGCTGGTTGCAACAATAACAAGTTTGCAACATCCACGTCCTTGGAAACTGCCAACTCTCCCACTTCGGGAGCTGCCACTTGGCGAACAGCCACGTCCCGGGGAAACTGCAACACAATTGCAACATATGGTGACACCAGATGGAACATCGAACTGTAAAAAAGTTGCACCAAATAAGGAGGGAAAAACAGAGGATTGCAACTAACAAATTGCAACGTACATACATAAGCGTTTGCAACCAACAAAGGCTGTCAACTGTCACACAAAACCACACATACAGCATTTTCAACTACATTGCAACACAGCTGTAGCACAACGACTGCAACAATTGCATCAACACACAACGTACCAACACAGACGCAACCACAGATCGACTCCAGTTATTGAACAAAATATTTACATCCAACGTTTCACTACGACTGATCAAATTGAATCTTTCTTCCACCTATCCTATAGATGTCCAGTTCTTCAGGGAGCTCGGCCTGATTTAGTGCATGAAAAATGATGTAGTGAAACATCTCAAGCCTGTACATCTTCCCCTTGTACTGAAACAAAAGATGCAGAACATTAGATGAAGCAGAAAATGGAGTAACACTATGACATAAACCTGCATTTCTACCAGTGGCAACATATTTTGCACATCAATTCCTACACATCGAATATAAGACAGGGGAATAATGGCTCACCGGGTTGAGTTCACAATGCAGATGCTCACCATCCCAAAACTCCATGTACTTCCAAGCAAAGAACATGCAGTCGTTAGGCCCAGCTTGTTTGGGAACATCAATGAATGTCGACTTCCACTTCCCAAAATCTAGAACCTTATTTCCTGTGGCCTTCTGGAACACAGCACTAACCAACGGCATCTTATTCAGTAGTGCAGCGTGATGGTCCATAGGATTAGTGTCAATCCAAAAGTAATCAAGAGAGTCTAGGATATTGATACTGTTGTGAATGAAATTGATACAATACACACAGTAGTGGCTGCTGCAATGTATAGCCAAAAATATCTGGGGGCAGCAAATGAAACAAGATAAATAAAAAACCAACAAATCAAGATTATATTGATCACAAAAGGATTCAATGCAGATTATACATCATGCAAATCACATACTAACCAGTTTGACTTTAGATATATCATCACAATGCTCAATGCAACGCTTTAAAGCATCCACCAGTGATCCAAAATCATCTGTTCATCACCATCCTCATTGTATGCCGCATCGACAGTCATTACATGACACTGAGATCAAAACACATGTTATAACATAATTCAGTGCCATATTTATTATTTTTATGCACACTTGCAGTCCATTGCAACAGCGACATACTGCCACATGCAACAGGATCTAGTTATAGGAAACTATATCAAATACAAGTAGACAGGTCCTGCAATTATGCAGCAAGTCAGGACCTTCAGTTACAACAAATAGCCCACACCACATCTGATTGCATACTACCAAAATACAACAGAATAGACAATATAATCATATGGGTAGCAATTGCAACTGTTGAGGATTTCAAATACAACAGCATACAACTTACAACATCTAAATGAAAAAATGTTAAAAGGTACTCACAAAAAATTTAGGAGGCACAAACACTCTGTGGCCAATAGAATCCTGCTTGTGCAGCACATCATCGAAACGAAGACAGCGCGTGGCAATATCTAAAATACTAGAATCTCCAGCCGGATCTTCACCGAAGGTACCCAATAGATCATTGCCAGTATAAGAAGAGAATACGCTCAAGTCAAGGAGGATCATCCTGCATACAATACAAATCAAGGAATGGGTATAAAGGTCTACTTGCAACAAACTTGCAACAAACGGTACATTGCACCTACCCTTTCAGATTGTTGTCATTTGCAACCTTGTGCCTAAGGGCAAGTGCCCTTTCCAATGGAACTTTTGGATGACTCTCCTTGATCTGGAAGGGGAAGATGTACTTTCTGGGCTTCTTCCTCAGTCTTCCTACAACATGTTTCCAAGCAGTACTCTCAAACATGTCTACCTCCTGTGAGCATTGTTCGCGTTCCTCTTGAGACAAACGCAATGGCTCAGACTATTGCTATATCTCTTCTTCTGGATCATCTGGGAATGGTTGGGTCAAAGATCCGTCAGAACCTCCATCACCAGCAACACTACTCACCAACAAAGAAATTTCATTTTCAGCAGCATCTTTAAGGAGCTTCAGACGTCTCTCATATTCATCACGACGTGCTTGGTGATGAGGACATCACTCATTCGGATGCACATGACATGCCTACGCCTTTCATTCAAGGTCCAATCACAAGAGCTCGTGCGCGACAATTAAATTTAGAGGTGAGCTCGCTTCTAAGTGTTCCTTTTAATAGATTTGAGAATAGATCGCTACCTATTGTTTATAATGTTGTTGGGGACCAAGGAGAAGACAAGGAGACGCATGGAGGGAGGCTTGGAGGCGTGGGGAACAGCCAAGGGTCGGCCAAGCATCGTGGAGGTCCATTACAACTCGACTTCGGGTCCAATTCGGAGTCCAGGAACAGTCTGGAGTAAAACGGACGCCCAGGCCGCATACGGACTCGGATTTTGACGTTCTATATATGGTTGGAAAGGGAATTTCATAGAACTTCCAATGGAACCAGAACCAAGTCCAAATTCACTCTGAGTCGACAGGAATCGTCCGAGGAAGGTGGCGTCCAGAATCTGTTCCGGTGCTGCGTCACCGATATTTGGCCTTTGGGCCGTGTATCTTCGTTGAGCCCATTAGGGGTGCGTGCAGGGGGTCGACCACGACCCTAACCTCTATATATCAGTAGCCGCCGCCTTCGTTAGGGTTTGGGGTTTTGCTTAGATTAATCTGTCTAGAACAGTTTCGCCGTCATCGGTTTGTGAGACCCCAACTCGTGAGATTAATCATTCATCTGCAATTGTGTTGCATCTTTCTGTGTTCTTGCTTGTGTTCTTCAATTCGCAGACAAGGATTAGCCTTCTGGGCGAGGTCGACTTAGGTCGATAACCTGAGGAGACGTGGTGCTGCGATTGCGGGGTTCAGGACGTGTTGTTCGGAAGCCGGATCGATTTGTGTCGCGACTCCGCCAAAATCGTCGCTTATCTGAACCTTTCGGAAGATCGGGAACCCTAGTCCACATCAGTTGGTAATCAGAGCTTCAGGTTTACCGTCAGGTTCACTCTTACCCTAGTTATTTTTGCCTTCGTCCTAGAGTCTACAAAAGAAAACCAAAAAAATAAAAAAATTTCCGCTGTCCTAGAACCCTTGTGTTAGCCTTTGCAATTTTCGTTTCAGATTTGCTTTGTTGAGTTTGTGTCCGTGGTCGAATCTTGTTGCTGGTTTTAGATCGTGTCTTAGTTGTAGTTCAACCGCACCATCGCTGTGTTTGTTTCCGCCGCTATCCCATCCACCTTCATCCAGATTACAAGTCGTGCCACCACACTACTCGACTTGCCCGCTAACCGCCTTGTGTGAACTCTCGCCGCGCCAGCCCTAGATAGATTGCGAGCCGCCTTGTGCCTTTCGCCTTGCATCGCAGCCCTCCTTGTATCATCATCTAGCGAGTACCTACTGCAGAACCTAGGGAAGCTTTGCCCTAGCCGCCGCCGCCGTTTTCTGCGAAGTTTGCCCTGCCGAAAAACATAACGTGAGGTACCTTCGGTAAAACGGGCATAACTTTTCGCTCGGTGCTCCGTTTTGGCTGAAATTTTTACAGCAGATTCCTAACGAAAAGTTGGGGAGAAAAGCTGCCGCTTCGCCGCCAACGCCGATCTCAAAAAAATTAAAAAAAATCAGAAAGATAATTAAAAAGCGTCGTTTCTGTCTCGGACCCCGACTCGGCGGATCTGCTGTATTTTCCATAGGCCACATCTGATCTCTGTTTCAGCTGAAACTTGGTGTGGTTCCTATTCTGGTGTTGCTTGTGCTGAAAAAAATATCAAAAAAATAAAAGAAAAAAGAAAATCGATTAACACTGAGATTTGCATGACCCTGTGAACTTTGCAACAATTACAGAACTGCCACTCTACAGGTTTTTCTTGATCTTTTCCTTGTGCTGTGTTCTACCTTGTTGTGCTACGCCTAGGATACGATTTAGCCAGCAATTTAGACTTGTACTTTGGATACTTATTGAACTTTGCTGATCTGTACTCGTTAATTGTTCCACTCACATATCTTTGGCCTTCCTATAGCTCCACATATTACTTCCCGCACGACACAGGTACTCGAGCCCTTGCAATCGTGGTACACGCCTTTCAGGTATCCTTTGCTTTGCTGGTAAGGACCTTGCAAGAGCTTGGTAAGGTGCTTCCTTTTGCTGTGTTGATTGATTTAAGAGACAACACTACACCCCACTTGCGTAGGAGATTATTAGGGATAACCTTCACCCTTTTCTTCCTGTTTTTGTGTCTACAATGGCAGGCAATGAAGGGGTTTCTCCCAAGGATTTCAATGAGTGTGTCAGCCGAGCGCAGCTGCAGACTTTCATGGATGCCACAAGGCAGGAGATGAGAGAAGAGATCAGAGAGACGGTCACCAGGGTCGTCACAGAGAACATCAACGCACTTCGGCTACAGGAAGTTTTTGAGGGCATTACCGGTCAGTTCACTAGGTTAACTGGCCGCGTCGCTGCGTTGGAGACGCGTCCACCACCTCAGCCAATCGACCCAGACGTGGTGTATGACGTCCATGGCAACGTGGACGAGGTAGCTACACGAGAGGCGTGCATACGACGAAATATTCGCAACGCCGCCGGTGCTAATCGTCCTCCCGCTGATCCTTTTGCAAAGGTAAAATTTACTCTACCTTCATTTACGGGACAATATGATGCTGAAGCATATCTTGATTGGGAGATGACGGTTGAACAAAAATTTAGTGCCCACCTTGTGCCTGAACAACATAGAGTTAGACAAGCCAGTAGTGAATTTAAAGATTTTGCTATCATTTGGTGGACTGGTTTAGTTGCTGCAGGTCTTGCACCTACCACCTGGGAACAACTTAAGGTTGCTATGCGTGACAGATTTGTCCCTCCTTCTTATCATAGAGAACTGCGTTGTCACTTGTTGCGTTTAGATCAGGGAGATAAATGTGTGCAGGACTACTATGGTGAGCTTCGGAAGGGATTGATGCGTTGTGGGATAGTTGAGAACGAGGAGGATGCTCTTGTTCGTTTTTATTCTGGTCTGAGGCGTGACATCCAGGACATAGTTGATTATAAGGAATTTCTTACTGTCAACCAGTTGTTCCAGTTTGCTATGCTTGTAGAAAAAGAATTGCAGGGTAGACAGTTGCAGGAGGACAAGCGCCGCAACGCCCGGACATCCTTTGCGCCACGCACCACTTCAACTGTGTCCAAGGCCTCCACTTTTCGGGCGCCTACACCAGCGGACAAGCGTCCTACGACGAGCGGGTCTCCGGTTGCCCCAAACAAGCCCCCATCATCACGTGCTGCAGATTCAGGTAAAGGTTCTGTGCAGGTTCCTGCCCAGAGTTCGTCGTCTGTCGCCTCGACGGGACGCACTTCTGGACTTCAGTGTTTTCGGTGCCATGGCATTGGACATGTGAAGAAGGACTGCCCAAGTCAGCGGGCATATATAGCGACAGAAGAGGGAGGCTACATCAGCACCTCCGACATAGATGAAGATGATGAGTTTGATGCTGATGATTCCGAGGCCCATGTCCTTGGTGCTGATGATACTTCGGGTTTCTTGAATATTATTGTTCAACGTGCCCTCAGTGCACAAGTTCAGCAGCCCGAGAGGATACAACGCCACAACTTGTTCCAGACTTTCTTCGTCATCAAGAACCGTCGTGCACGTGTGATTATTGATGGAGGTAGCTGCAACAATTTGGTGAGTGTAGACTTGGTCAAGAAGCTTGGCTTGGCCACACGCCCACACCCACATCCGTATTCTATTCAGTGGTTCAATGACTCCGGTAAAGCTAAGATAACACAAACTTGCAGAGTTTCGTTTTCCATAGGTGCATATGTTGATTATGTTGATTGCGATGTGGTACCTATGCAAGCTTGTTCACTTTTGTTGGGTCGTCCTTGGGAACATGATAATGATGCTATACACCATGGTAGGAGCAATAGATACACCTTTATGCATAAGGGAAAGAAAATTACTTTGGTTCCTTTGACCCCTGCTGAAATTATACAAGCTGATAAAGAGAGATCTGCTAATTCACATAATGATAAATCTGAAAATCAGCAAGTTGCTAATTCTATTTTTCCACCTAAAAAGGAGATGTCTCCTCCTAGTTCTCAGGCTGAGGGAATTAAATTAAAGGGTAGAGTTATGCTTACAAGAAAATGTGACCTTGCTGAAATTTCTGATGATGATATTTGCTACGCTTTGGTATGCAAGCAAACCATGTTTACGCTTGATGATGTTGTACGTTATTTGCCTCCTGCGGTCACTAACATTTTGCAGGAGTATGAGGACGTTTTTCCTCTTGAGATACCCCCGGGGCTGCCACCTTTGAGAGGAATAGAACATCAAATTGATTTGATCCCGGGAGCTGCTTTACCCAACCGTGCTGCTTATAGAACTAATCCAGAGGAGACTAACGAAATTCAGCGACAAGTCCAAGAACTTTTGGACCGCGGGTATGTACGTGAAAGCCTTAGTCCTTGTGCTGTGCCTGTGCTTTTGGTTCCAAAAAAAGATGGTACTTGGTGTATGTGTGTTGATTGTAGAGCCATCAATAATATAACTATTCGATATCGTCACCCTATTCCTAGGCTAGACGACATGCTTGATGAATTGTGTGGTGCTATAATTTTCACAAAGATTGACTTGCGTAGTGGTTACCACCAAATAAGAATGAAACTTGGAGATGAATGGAAGACAGCTTTTAAAACTAAATTTGGCTTGTATGAGTGGTTAGTAATGCCTTTTGGTTTAACTAATGCACCTAGTACATTCATGCGCTTGATGAATGAGGTTTTGAGGGCTTTCATTGGTCGTTTTGTGGTGGTTTACTTTGATGATATATTGATTTACAGCAAGTCTTTGGATGAACATATGGATCACTTACGTGCTGTTTTCGATGCTTTGAGAGGTGCACGTTTGTTTGCTAACATTGATAAGTGCATCTTTTGCACCGATAGAGTTTCTTTCCTTGGTTATGTTGTTACTCCACAGGGAATCGAGGTGGATAATGCGAAAATTGAAGCCATTGAGAGCTGGCCGCTGCCCCAAAACATCACACAGGTGAGGAGTTTTCTTGGTCTTGCAGGTTTCTACCGCCGCTTCGTCAAAGATTTCAGCACCATCGCTGCACCATTGCATGAGTTGACGAAGAAAGGTGTGGTGTTTCATTGGGGAACAACACAAGAGAAGGCCTTTGTTACTTTGAAGAATAAGCTTACACAAGCACCATTGCTGCAACTTCCAAATTTTGGTAAGACCTTTGAGCTTGAATGTGACGCGAGTGGAGTTGGCATTGGTGGTGTTTTGATGCAAGATGGTAAACCCGTTGCTTACTTTAGCGAAAAATTGCATGGTCCTACACTGAGTTACTCTACGTATGATAAAGAATTGTATGCACTTGTACGTTCTTTACAGACGTGGCGTCATTATTTGTGGCCTAAAGAATTTGTTATTCATTCTGATCATGAATCGCTTAAGTATATTCGTTCTCAAAGTAATCTGAACACTAGACATGCTAAGTGGGTTGAATTCATCGAGTCTTTTCCTTACATTATTAAACATAAGAAAGGGAAGGATAATGTCATTGCCGATGCTTTGTCTAGAAGATACACTTTACTGTCTCAACTTGATTGTAGGATATTTGGTCTTGATGCTATAAAAGAACAATATGAGCTTGATTCTGAATTCAAAGATGTGTTGCTGAATTGTAAAGAGGGACGTACATGGAACAAGTATGTGATAAATGATGGCTTTGTGTTTAGAGCTAACCGTCTATGCATTCCAGTTGGTTCCGTTCGTTTGTTGTTGATACAGGAAGCGCATGGAGGCGGATTGATGGGACACTTTGGTGCTAAGAAGACGGTGGACGTTTTGGCTGCACATTTCTTTTGGCCACACATGAGGAGAGACGTTGAGCGGTTCGTTAGTCGTTGTGCTACATGTCAAAAAGCTAAGTCTCGGTTGAATCCACATGGTCTATATATGCCTCTTCCTATTCCTTCTATTCCTTGGGCGGATATTTCTATGGACTTTGTTTTGGGATTGCCTAGGACTAAGAGGGGGAGAGATAGCATTTTTGTTGTGGTGGATCGTTTTTCTAAAATGGCACATTTCATACCATGTCATAAGAGTGATGATGCTGTTCATATTGCTGACCTCTTTTTCAAAGAGATTGTACGTTTGCATGGTATGCCTTCTACTATTGTTTCAGATCGTGATGCCAAATTTTTGAGTCACTTCTGGCGTACTTTGTGGAACAAGTTGGGTACAAAATTATTATTTTCTACCACTTGTCATCCGCAAACTGATAGTCAAACTGAGGTTGTCAATCGCACATTGGGCACAATGTTGAGGGCTGTTTTGAAGAAGAATTTGAAGATGTGGGAAGAATGTTTGCCTCATGTGGAGTTTGCATACAATCGGGCAACACATTCCACCACTAAGGTAAGTCCTTTTCAGGTAGTGTATGGTTTCAATCCCCGTGCTCCTATTGATATTCTTCCTTTGCCTACTAGTGAAAGAATTCATAGTGATGCTAAAGAACGTGCTGAATTTATTTTAAAACTTCATGAAACAACTAAGCACAACATTGAAAAGATGACTGAAAAATATAGACTTGCTGGTAGTAAAGGTAAGCGAGAAGTTAAACTTGAACCGGGTGATTTAGTCTGGTTGTATTTGAGAAAAGAACGTTTTCCAGATTTAAGAAAGTCCAAGTTAATGCCTAGAGCTGATGGTCCTTTTAAAATAATTGAGAAGATTAATGATAATGCATATAAACTTGAGTTGCCTCTCGAGTTCGGGGTTAGTCCTACATTTAACATTTCAGATTTGAGGCCTTATTTTGGAGAAGAAGGTGCACTTGAGTCGAGGACGACTCCAATTCAAGAGGGGGAGGATGATGAGGACATCACTCATTCGGATGCACATGACATGCCTACGCCTTTCATTCAAGGTCCAATCACAAGAGCTCGTGCGCGACAATTAAATTTAGAGGTGAGCTCGCTTCTAAGTGTTCCTTTAATAGATTTGAGAATAGATCGCTACCTATTGTTTATAATGTTGTTAGGGACCAAGGAGAAGACAAGGAGACGCATGGAGGGAGGCTTGGAGGCGTGGGGAACAGCCAAGGGTCGGCCAAGCATCGTGGAGGTCCATTACAACTCGACTTCGGGTCCAATTCGGAGTCCAGGAACAGTCTGGAGTAAAACGGACGCCCAGGCCGCATACGGACTCGGATTTTGACGTTCTATATATGGTTGGAAAGGGAATTTCATAGAGCTTCCAATGGAACCAGAACCAAGTCCAAATTCACTCTGAGTCGACAGGAATCGTCCAAGGAAGGTGGCGTCCAGAATCTGTTCCGGTGCTGCGTCACCGATATTTGGCCTTTGGGCCGTGTATCTTCGTTGAGCCCATTAGGGGTGCGTGCAGGGGGTCGACCACGACCCTAACCTCTATATATCAGTAGCCGCCGCCCTCGTTAGGGTTTGGGGTTTTGCTTAGATTAATCTGTCTAGAACAGTTTCGCCGTCATCGGTTTGTGAGACCCCAACTCGTGAGATTAATCATTCATCTGCAATTGTGTTGCATCTTTCTGTGTTCTTGCTTGTGTTCTTCGATTCGCAGACAAGGATTAGCCTTCTGGGCGAGGTCGACTTAGGTCGATAACCTGAGGAGACGTGGTGCTGCGATTGCGGGGTTCAGGACGTGTTGTTCGGAAGCCGGATCGATTTGTGTCGCGACTCCGCCAAAATCGTCGCTTATCTGAACCTTTCGGAAGATCGGGAACCCTAGTCCACATCACTTGGTCTTCTTTGCTAATACTAATCTTGGCCCTCTTGTGCTTGCCCGTTGACTTTAGCTTCTTATCCGCCTCGTCCTTGCCCTGCTTCATCCTCTTTGCAAGCTGCTCCTTCTCCGCCTTTCTCTTCTCCACCTGCTGCTTCTTCTCAGCCCTTCTCTGTACAATTTCCATTTTTTTGTCCTCCACTTTCTTCAAAGCAGCTTCTGCTTTTCTCTTGGAAGCCTCAACAGCATTTACAGTATTAGCCCGCAGATTCCTTCGAACATAACCTTGAAGCTTATCAGCAGTGGTTTTGCTGCATACCAGGGAAGTGGTATGTTCATCTTTTGAAAGAGAAGCCTGCACAGTATAAAGCACAACAAAGTTGAAATGAGTAGCACAACAAATTTGCACATCTGTCATCATAATAATAACTTGAAAACACTCACGTCAAGAGTGCTTGCGCCTTCAGCAACCTTGTAAACCTCAGGTTGCAAAGGTGGCAGCTGCTTCTCACTAGGGCCAGTGATGGCATGGGTAGTTGCAACATTGGCCTACATCAAATTGCATGACAAAATTGCACAGGGTTGCAACAGCAAAGAATAATTAGAAATTGAATCACAATCAACTCACTTCAGCCTCTGTAACCTCCTGGTGTCCATCAAGTGCAGATTTATTCACAACAGCAATGGGCCCCTTCCCAGCTAGAGGAGTTGTGCATACAGCAGTTAAACAGAAGCCTGCAGCCAAAAAAAAACAATCACGAGTTGCAACATTAGCACCAGTACTGGGTTCAGCAGTTGCAACATTACACTATCCAAAAATTGCATGGTACAAATGATTAGAGTTGCAACATCAGAGAAGTACAGAAAGATCAACAGTTGTAATATCTTACTTCAGGCATCATCCCCGAGGCACTTTCCGCTTCTTTCCGACGTTCTTGCTCATCCACTTGCTCAGCAGGCGGATCGGTATTAACACTACTAAACACACCTTGCTAGCCACCTGCACTACCAATGGGGTCATTGGTAGTTGTGCCACATTCTTCGCTATTTAAATAGGAAGCCACATCTACATCAAACTCTGACTCCCCAGCACGTGGACCCTTTTCAATACTTGGATGAACAAAAGGATATCTCATCTCCTCGAACACCTAATCATTCGTGCAAACAAGAGTTCGCTTAACAAATTTTACAACTGATTAAATAAAAGGACAAAAGACAACATCAAACAGAAAATACCAATGAACTTGGAAAGGTAACAGAATATTACATTAGATAAGCGAGCAGGAGATGGGGTCAATAGCATGTTACAAACAGAATCAATATCAAGTGGTTCTCCACGCCGTGCACGTGGTGCTGCGAACACAAATGAAATATTACTTGATTATTCTTTTATTTTTCTACCAACACAGAAGGAAAAAAAGAGAACATCACAAAGATATACTTGATACTTCTTCCAAAGCCATGTGAGCATTGCTATTACGGGGTGACACACAGTCACCAGGTGCCCGTACATCAAGTGGTTCAGGCTCAAATGAGGCATCATGTTCATAATCATTTGCTTTATCAATTCCAAAAAATGCCTCTCCTCCTCCTTCTCCAGCACGCTGCTCATCGCTACCAGCAGGAACCCCAAACAATCCTGCATACAAATTTCATCACTGCTCAGACCATAGTTCTGGCACTAAAGATGGCACGCAATCAAACAACACGGTAAAAGTACCTGCTCCAACTGCATCCCCTTGTACATGTGGTCCAGTGTGTTGTTCATCACCACCAGCAAGAACAACAGACAAACCTACACACACAAGTGAATCCATACATGCAATGTCAATCAACTGAACTCCTCCACCCCCCCAAATATTATTAACTAGTTAATTTTTCAATAAACAACCACAAATTGACATCCACAACAAACAACTGCCTAAATGGTCAAAAAACAATAACAAACATGTAACTACCTCCTTCTCCTCCTTCAACTTCTCGACCCTGTCGTACATAAACACCAGCGACATGACCAGTAGATCCTGCGCATAAAATGCAAAAAAAATAAAAAAAACAGCTCAACAACAACTGCAAATGTGCATAATAAAACTACCTCCTTCAGCTTCCCATCCAGCTTGTCCAGCTCTCCCTGCCCTCATATGCACATTGGCAGCATCTCTCTCAGCCCTTGCATCAGCAAAAAGCTTCTGCATCTTCATAAAGTACTCGTTGTGAGATTACTCCATGACCTCCTGTGCCATAGTCGAGTACTCAGCAGCCTTCAACATGAAAGTATCCGCCTTACGGGTACCCTCATCCAATTCACTAAGAAACTTATCTGCTTCTGCCTTCCTGCTTCCAACAAGATCAGCAACACAT
Source organism: Digitaria exilis (assembly GCA_015342445.1). Taxonomy (NCBI): domain Eukaryota; kingdom Viridiplantae; phylum Streptophyta; class Magnoliopsida; order Poales; family Poaceae; genus Digitaria; species Digitaria exilis. The sequence goes on along the minus strand of JACEFO010000866.1, from coordinate 90,691 downwards.
TCCGAGAAGGATGCGCTGAAGGTCGAAAATGAATAATGAGGTGGACGCCGGATGTTATCCCAAGAGGCAGGCCGTGCAACAAAAGCACGACCAGGAGCAGCAGGAGCACCACCAGCAGCAGGAGCAGCAGGAGCAGGACCAGGAACAGCAGCAGCAACAACACGAGCAGTAGCAGCAGCAGCAGGAGCAGGACCAGCAGCAGCAGGAGCAGGAACAACATCAGCAGGAGCAGGAGCAGCAGCAGCATCAGCAGGAGGAGCAGCAGCAGGGGGTGCAGGTGCAGGGAGGCCGTAGCACGTGTTGCACATACTCCTCAACTACCAAAAACACAAAAAAAAAACATCACAACACAAAACAATTAACATAAATACAACAAACTAAACACACTGGGGCAGATTATTACCCTGAGATTACCATACTGTATTTTCCCCAAACGATCAAGGGATATAATCTTATCAATCACCGACTTCTCCAGGACACCACACCGGGGCAAACAAAAGGGATCTATATGTACACTATGTTGCAACCAATCAACATATAGCATCTGTATGTATTGATAAGATTTAGTTACACACAGCTACACATCAACACAGGGGGACAAATTATAAGAAAACAATGTCAACAAGGCACTTATAATGAGGAACACAGCACACCCAGCAATTGATGCTTTCACGCCCTTAGTTTTGAAATCCTGCCTGTACACTCGGGCAGCAGCGTTGAGGTCATCAATAACTGCCTTGCACCAATTCTTATCCCCAATATTGTCAACATCTTCACTAAGCCGCACATCCTCCAGCCTAATGTAGCTGTCAAAGTTGGAGAACAGCAAAGAATTGAAAGCAGCCAAGAAAAATGCTCTAAGACCCAAAGAACCACTAAGAGACCCACTATGAAGGCCCTTCCTAATATCAGCAACACTGAAACCCTTTTTGGGGTCATAGGAGCTGCCGCAAACTAGACGCCCAAGATCATCCCGCTTTGCGCATAATACATCAGCTGACAGAATCGGTGGGTCACCTCTGGTTCTTGGCAACTGGAACACACACCAAACAGCAAGCTCATCAACTGAAATTTCCTTGCCTCCACCAAGTTCAAGCTTCATCATGTCAGGGTTCAACCTCTGCATCAACTAGCAAGCCAAATGCCTATCCAATTTGGCAGGAGCAAATTGCAGCAAACCACCAAAGCTTTTGGCATGCAACTGCGTCCTCATATCATCATTAAGAACGCCAAGAATATTCTTGAACATCGAAGGAGAGCAACAGATGCTTGGAGGCTGCTCACGGCGCTTATTTACATCCTCCGGTGCATCCTCCGCTGCATCATCTGCAGGAGGTGCAGTAGCAACTTCACAGGATGCTCCAACAGCAGAACTTTCAATATCTCCAGTAACTTCCACCTCTGGCTCATCTTCAGTAACCTTCAACCTCTTCTTGCTATGCCTCAACTTTGCCTTCTGATCACCCTCAGCCTTTTTCTCAGAAACAAAGCGCGGTGAACGAAGCACAGAACCTTCCATTCCGATTATAAAGCCTACCATTGAAGAAAAAAATAATACAGGCTGTAAATGACATAATTGCAACACCAAAAAGATAAAAAAGACACAGATTAGCAGTACACATGATAGCATAATTTGCTACAGGTCAGAGCCTCCAATTGCAACTACGACAGTAGCCTAGTTGCAATAATATCACTATTACAACTATAATAGGAACACATCACACCGAAATAGATTGTTACAGGTCGACGTCTCCGATTGCTACAGGTCGGCGCCTCCAATTGCAACAAGACCAATAACCAAGTTGCAACAATATCACTGTTACAACTATACTAGAAAGACAACTATTGATAACAACACATGATTTGGGAAATGCACATACACACAACAAGTCAGAACATTGAGTTACAACAATAAGTACACACCACAATATGTATAACAAATCACATTCCGAGTTCTAAAGCTCAATCATGCTCTAGCGACAGTGACTGCATATTTAAATCTTAATACGAGATCCAAATCTCAATCAAACCCTACCTACAGTACACATTACTTCGGAAATACAACCACATTAGGCGATTTCGCGGAGATTACCTCAGGATTAGCAGATATTCAGCACAACGCCCGCGGCGGGGAGAAGCCGGCCTCCAAAGGGATGGCGGAGACACCTAAAGCAGCCGGGCTCGGAGACGACGAAGACGCAGACGAAGCAGACACAAAGAGGAAGACGGACGAGAAGCGGAGATTTCGTCCGATTCGGAGCACGGAGAAGCCGGATTCGGATCGGACGGAGGAGACAACACCCGCACGGCAAACACAGCGGCGACGACCAACGAGGGGACTACGCAGGCGGAGCGGGGCCGGACAGGAAGAAGGAGGCGCAGGCGGAGACGGAGCGAGAGGCGGAGGCGGAGACGGAGGCGGAGAGGAGCAGCACACGAAACCGGGGACGGAGGGGACGAGAACAACTTCCAAATGGTAACGGCTACGTGAGTAAATGGGAGTGGGCGGAGGTGGCTGCCGGGGCCCGCGACGCACTTGGTCCGATCGGACCGCAAACAGTTGGGCTGGGCTGGCTCGGTCGGTTGGCCTGGGTGCATTCTCTATAGAGAATGCACCCAGGTGTAGGAAAGAATTTCTGTATGTATATATATTGCTTCAATTATGTTAATCTTATGAGTACGAGAATACACGTAGGAACCACTACTATTACGTATAGGAATGTAACATGTAAAAAAAACTAAAAATAAAAAACAGCAAGCAACTTCTAAAAGAAAAAAAAGGGCGGGCTCGAACACTTAACACCAGCCGGTACTAAATGAACTGGGCCTAAAGCGCCCCTTTTGTTACCGCGTGGCATCACGTTAGTACCGGCTGGTAACAAAACGCATGGTGCGTGGGCGTGCCGCGTGGCCCAACATGCCCGTTCCTCTCGTGCTCCACCTCCATGGTCTCCAGCTCCACCAAGAAGAGCCAGGTTTTCTCTGCCGGCATCAGCACCACGAAAAACAACGGAACCGGAAATCAACGGAACCGGGCAGCCTCGCCATGGCGTCCCTCAGCTCAGCCCGACGCTCTTCTCCATCACCCACTCCCCGGAGTCCGGCAGCTGGCCGAACACCTCGAGGTCCTCGCCGTGCACGCGCACGACGCGCACCCTGTCTTCGCCAGCCACGGCACTGCAGATGACACGGAAGCTCGTCCTCCGGTACGGCCCCCGCATCTGCGCAGGAAAGGCGAGGAGCGAGAACTTTAGCGTGCTCTCGTCGAGGACGACCACGGTGCCGTCCTCGATTCCCCAGTATACCCTTCCTCCAGATCGCCCAGCTAAGTGGATCGTTTATTCGTCTCCATGAGGGGGACCTCGACATCACCTTCCATCGTGTGCCAACATGTCTGCCACCCACTGTCGTTACCTGGAGTGAACACGCACGCCCGTGGCGTGCCAAATTGGTAGCGCGCCCTGTCGTGCTCGTAGAGCACCAAGAGCACCCTGAAGTTTGACATGGTGTTGCCGCCCCAGCCACCGCCGTCGAGCAAGAAGGCACTGAGCAAGCGGAGATGGCTAAGGTTCACCGGGCGCAAGATCCCTTGATATCTTTGTGACACGGGCTCGCACACGATAAAAAAAGGAAAAAGTTCATTTTTGGCCATCCAACTCTTGCCTTAGTTTGGTTTTGGCCATCGAACTCCAAAATCGTGAATCTTTGACTCTCCAACTATCAAAACCGTTCAAATTTGGCCGTCGGACTGTTTTGATGAGTGGTTTTAACTTTTTTATTTACAATTTAGTCCTTAGATCTTAAAATGATTATTACTTTTTGCTCATACCTCCGATTTAGGTGATTCTTATGGTCACGTGGTACTAACGATGAGCACTATATTTTAAAGTGATATTTATACTATTTTACCACTATTTGTTATATTATTTTTTTGTCATTACGTACAAATAACAATATAAGAAAAGTAAAACAAACAATTATAAAATAATATAATCAACATTTTAAAAGATAAAGTTCATCGTTATGAATGCATGACCACTAGAATCACTTAATCAGAGATAGGAAAAAATAATAATCATTTTAAGATCAAGGATTAAAATGGACTAATTTAGTGTTTTTAGTCCTTGGATGTTAAAATTATTACTATTTTTTCTTGCACCTCTGTTTTAAGTGATTCTAATAGTCATGCATTCGTAACGATGAGCTTTAAATTTTAAAATATTTATTATATTATTTTATAATTGTTTGTTTAATTTTCTTATATTATTTTTCTACACAACGACCAAAAAATAATATAATAAATAGTGATAAAATAGTATAAATATCACTTTAAAATATAGTGTTCATCGTTAGTAATACGTGCCCACAAGAATTACCTAAATCGGAGGTACGAGCAAAATGTAATAATCATTTTAAGATCTAAGGACTAAATTGTAAATAAAAAAAGTTAAAACCACTCATTAAAACAGCCCGATGGCCAAATTTGAACGGTTTTGATAGTTGGATGGTCAAAGATACCCGGTTTTGGAGTTCGATGGCTAAAACCAAACTGAGGCAAGAGTTGGATGGCCAAAAATAGACTTTTTCCGTAAAAAAAATTGATTTAACCCAATGATTATTGGAATGTGTTTGGTTCGTGGGCTCAAAATAAGCCATATCACTCTCTCCCTAAAATAATTTCTACGATCGGAATCGTGATCTCCTATCTTGATTTCTGCTCGCTCAAGACATCCCATCAAACTACCCATGCCCCTCTTATAATAGTGGAGATCGGAATCTTGTACCGTGTTTAATTACTAATTTGCTATTACTCCCTCTGTCCATAAATCTAAGTCGTATAAGAGTTGGGGAAAAGTCAGCCAAAATACATTTTGACCCATAATTTCTCTCATAATATAATATCAATCGGTAAAGACTTAATGTTATCTCAAAAGAGCTTTAAGTACAAATATATTGATGTAAAATTTATATACTAAATGTACTTATGTTTTAATTAATTGTTCGTCAAAATTTGTAAAGTTTGACTTTTGGTTGATCCTAATATGATTTACATTTCTACACGGAGGGAGTAGTAATTTATGAACACAGTGACTTGGAGGGCGCGGTACGCATACGATTTTGGTCAAACACGGACCAGAAATGTTGTTTTCTGAGGTGACCAGATATGGTTGGTCCGGTGCAGTACGAAAACAATGGCTCGAATCGCCACCGACGAGCAGCCGCCATTGAGTTGGGGTTGGACAGGTATATATACTATACAATAGTACAATACTAGCATACTGTACTCGATAGTCAACGTGTAGCCGAATAACACATGCAACGATAGTGCGCCCTGTTTTGCATTAAGTATCTGACCAACACACAGAATACAGATGTCAAGTACTCCCTCCGTCCCTAAATAACTGTCTTTCTCACTTCCCGAAAAACAACTTTGATCAATTATGTATAAAAATATATTCAAGTTTATGGTACAAGTTAAATACCATTAGATAGATATTTGAATCTAGTTTTTTACAAAATTTATTTGGAGACTTAAATGTTGCACGTATTTGCTACAAATCTAGTTAAACTTGTGGCACGAACACCCAAAGCGACACTTAATAAAGGACAGAGGGAGTACACAACTCTGAACACGAGGCTAGTGAATATAAGAACACAACAATGCCGGGGCAAGGGGGGAATTTCTGAACCCTCAAAAGCTAGATTTTTGCATTGTCCAAAAAAAAAAAGGGGCGCAAGATCAGCTATCGCGGCGTTGCCTCCTCTTACCAACAGTATCATCGTGATGTAAGCCAGCTCGAAGAGCGGGAGGCCACGGCAGCGTGCACGGGTAAGCTGGCCCAACGTGCCGGTTCCTCTCGTGCCGGCGCTCCACCACCATGGTCTGCAAGTCCACAGTGAAGAGCCACCTCTTCTCCGTCCGCGTCAGCACCACGAACGTGTCGCTGTCGCCCGAGGTGACGATGCTCGCCGGAAGGTGAGGAGCGAGAACATGAGCGTGCTCTCGTCGAGGACGAGCACGGCGCCGGTCTCGATTCCCCAATAGATCATCCCGGCCGCCAGGTGCGGACCCAGCTTTGACCCAAGACTAGGACCAAATCCAATAGAGTAAATATGTCTTTAGTTTTTTAGGTCTATTTGGTTGATTAGAACTTTAATTTTGGGGCAAAGTTAGGAAGTGGTAGTAGACTTATTTAGACCATGACTAAGGCCAAGGCTTGGGTGGCCTGGGGTGCAGGCCCGCCACTACCGGCCGCTCACCCGGCGAGGTGGATCTTGTCTATGGTCGGGAGTTCGATCGATGTCGTCATTGATAGGATAACAGAAAAAAGCCATCCACCGTCGCGGCCAGGGATGAATGCGGACGTCCGTGGCGTGCCGGATGATCCGTCCTGTTCGTAGAGGGCCGAGAGCACCCTTAAGTTTGACATGGCGCCGTCGCAGTGACCACCACCGTTTCCATCGAGCAGGAAGCCGCCGAGGAAACCATGACGGCTCAGGGTCGGAGGCCTCACAGACAATGAACTCCGGCGATCAATACCTCCATTCCGAGCACGGCCTGTTGCTCAGGAGGAGGAGGCTCCCACGGCTGTCAATGATCTCCCTGCTCTGGCTATGCCGCACACGCCTGCTACCATTTTGGTACATCGCCCTCGTTGACAGGGGGCGCATAGAGGAAGTCGAGCGAAAAGTGGGCAACGTCGATGACGGCGGCCGACACGAGCACAAAGGTGGTCGTCGTCATCTCCGGTGGCTGACGCCACTGGTCAGTGGAGCTGGGGGAAGCGCCTCCGTAACGTAGTAGTGGCCAGCGACACTTGGGGCGCCGTGGAGGGAGATGAAGCGGGCGAGGAACCCTGTGTCGGCCAGCGAGGGCGCGGCGCCAGCGGCTGCACGTGGCCGCAGCACAGACGAGGTGGAGCGGTGAGGCGAGGCCAAGGAGGACACGGACGAGGATATCGTCGGGGAGGTCGTGCATGCTTGTTGGCTGTGCCGGCGCACTAGTACAGACATGAGGTTTAGTACCGGTTGAAAATCCCCGTTAGTACCGGTTCCGGTACTAAATGGCAACTATTTAGTACCGGTTGATGTGACCGGCACTATTTAGTACCGGCTGGTCTTAGCAACCGGTACAAACGGCTTCCCGCTATTTTAGCTATCTGACCATTCTTTTTTTTTCCTTTTTCTTGCTTGTTTTTTTGTCTTTTCTTTAGTTCATTACATAGAAATTAACTCTAAGACATATTTGTGCTCTGAACAAACATATGATTCTTCAACTCAAAGACATAGAAGTATATGTGCTCCGAACATGCACACAGATACATCGAATTTTTGTGCATGCAGGAGGTAAAAAAAGGTTGAAATCAAGAAAGAAACACTAACAAATTGGGAGAAAATACATAGAACATTAAAACTAGTTTGGAGCTGCACACACATTAACAAAGGAGCTCCTAGTTTCCTCAAACACACACGTACTAATTCTTCAGAGGTATTTCATCGAACATATTACATACACTTGTGCTACAGCTCTAGAATACTTCTTGACCTCTGTTGCTTGACAAAATGGCCAAAATCCTGAAAATCACACCAATCAAACGCTTAAGTTCAAAATAGATTGAGTCATCCAATACTCACGGACAGATCTAGGCACAAACAAAAACCAGAATTAAGAACAAGGAGCACGAACCTCAATGGACAGATAGCGACCGTGCCAGTGCCTGCAGCACTCCTGCTTGCCTACAGCGCTCACGAGTGCCTGCACTCCCGTGCCGACCCCTCACGCCGCACTCCTACACGCATGCGGCCTGCAGGAGCACTTCCGCGTTGGCCGAGCAAGCCGTCCCGAGCGCCTGCACGCGCGTCTGGCCGTCTGCAGGCTCGCCCGCGCCTGCGAGGGCCGCCCGCTCGAGCCCCTTGCATGCGCTGCAGGCTCGCACGCGGGCGGCGGCCGGCCGGAGGGAGGAAGAGATGAAGATGAGAGAAGGCTGGACGCTGGAGGGCGGAAGGGATGAGGATGAGAGAAGAGATAAGCACAACCAGTGAAAGGAAGAGAAATAAATAGAGCATCTTGTGCGCCAATGACTTGAAAAATTTGGGAAAGCGAGCCGAGACAGTTTCAGTACCGGTGGAGGGCTTTGACCCGTACTAAACAGCCTATTCTATATCAATTGGAGGCACCAGTTGGTCCTAAATATTTTAGCACCATTTTGTATCGGTTGGTGATACCAACCGGTACTATATTGGCCTGGTGACGTTGACGCATGGTTATTTTACATGTTAGTACCGGTTTAAAGTGCAACCAGTACTAATATGCCAGGGACGAATCGGTTCTCTGGTAGCGGCGGTTCGTAGTACCTTCGCTTGTTCTTGGCCTTGTGGCGCCTAGTGCCCTTGCCCATTGATACAGAAAGGGGCCAAGTACCCAACCAGCTATTGCCCTGTTCTGGTTTTGTATGCGATGCAAACAAACAGAAGTTATGTGATTCTGCAACAGTGGTGTCTACGTATTTATATACTTTCGCCATTCGTTTTATTTTGTTATACTTTGTCATCTTCCATTATATATGTGTAAACTATATCCACACTGGCTACATGAATGTTGAAGTACTCAAAGCCTTCCAAGGTTCTACATAACCCGTGTTCCACTATTTGCTAACGACACGTAGCAATGCTAAACGCCACTAATATTTCGCTTAATCGTGATTTGTTTTTTCACCGGTGTAATGTTCTTTATTTGGTCTAGATCATTAGAACTTATGCCTTTATTTTTATTTCATGTATTTAGGAGCTGTTAAATCAATTTGAGTATTCACTGTTGAAAGGATTAATGATTATAAATGTGTGTTTTTGAATGAAAATTATTATTGCCGATGACCAAAAGTTGCAGCAAGCCGATCAGGCTTGGCCGGTTGTGCCCTGTAGCCGATCTGGCAAAACGACAGGAGGTCTGACCGCCTGTATGAAAGTGCTCCAAATGTGAATTGGACTCCACCATTGTGTGTGCCTCGTCAAGATGATCAAAATGCATATGTGGATCGCCCGATTTGGAGCGGATGAGGGAGTTATGGCTCTGGCAAGAATCAGTGTTGCACCCAGCCGGTTAGACCGCCTGTACAAGAGGTTAGACCCCTGTACAGGAGGTTAGACCCCTGTGGCAATACTAATCCGAATTAGAGTTGTATTTCACGGGATTTTCTTGTGTAATTGACTCCCCATGGGTACAGACCTCCCCACCCTATAAATATAAAGGGCTATGGCCGATTGAGAGGTATCCAATCCAATCGACACTCAATCTTCAAACCCTAATTTTTTTCCAACATCCCTTGCTGTCCATCGTGATCTCCATGGCTATTGATGGCGTCCTAAGGCCTGCTGGTCGACCTAGGGCATGTGCGACGACGTCCACGGCCTGACGAGGTCCCTCCCGGGTGTGAGCATCGACGGCCTTTGCTATTTTGCTCGTAACTAGTCGTTCTTCGCCAAGAAAGTGTGTTGGTTATCTCTTTGTATGTTTACTCGTGAACCTAGCAGTCCACCACCATGTAAGTGTGGTAGGTATCCATCAAACGATCGATTTCGTGGCACCACAGCTACAAGTGGTCTGACTCCTGTGACGGGCGGTCTGACACTATGTGACAGGCGGTCTGACTCCCTGTACAGGTTGTCTAACCTCCTGCCACCCAGCAGCAATTCGATCCGTTCGTGATCCGCGCGATTTAGCCCTCTCTTGTGTTGACCATAAAAGACGTCAACAATTATAAATGATGATTATATCAGTGATAATGTTGATTAGTTTAAGAAATAATATGAAGCAATGAGCCAAGAGAAAGTAATCATAGGACATGTCTATTTTTTTTAGACGGCATTGGACTTGTATTTTGTATCCGTTTTTAAGAAATTTCCGTATCCGTTTTTAAGAAATTTCCGAATCCAATTTTTTCTTCTATAATTAATTGAACTTTTCCAATTCCGTACAACATCGAAACAAAGCTGCTGAAACATAAAGAAAATAATTATCAAACATACAAAGTCCATATTTACAACATTGAAGAAACCCTAGTGGAACACATCCACCATCAGGGCACGGGGGTCACAAATTATCACTGCAACATCATAGTTTTGTTTCGTGCAACATTTATTCAAGTTGTTGCAACATTCAAACATAACTACTGCAATATAAAAATCATATAGCCGTGACTGCGACATGCAAAAAATTCAACTGCAACACTGTGCGCTGGCCGCTCCCGGATGTCTCGCCGCCGGCCTGGAGCTCACAGCCGCTCGCAAGTTGCAACATAGCCGCCGGTTGGGAGTTCCTCCTGTTAGATATTGCGTCGAATATGTGTATGGTATGGTTATGATTGGACTTGAGTTGTAATTTGGAAGGTTAGAGATAGAGGTGTAGTCGTACTTTGTATCTCTGGGGCCCATAAATATGAGGGCACTACCGTTGTAACCGTGAGACGATTTAGCGGCTGGTGTGGGCAGAGGCGTTACCGCGGTGGTGCCCGGATGCTGGTGTAGCTGCTGTTTATAGGGAGGAGCGCCCGTAGTCATGCCCCGAGGATGTAGGCACATGGCCGAACCTCGTTAAAAAGCATCGTGCCTCGGTGTTGTTCTTGTTTCGTGTGATCTTGTGATTTGGTTCTGGTGATACTGGGTTATTGCTTCCACGATTTTATTCTAACACCTCCTCCCCTATACAGCTTGGCTCTCACCGGCCATGACAGCTGCTACTAGAGCTCATCGTTGTCGCTCGCACAGGCTCGCCGACGCCCTTGGAGCTAATGCCACTAGGGGCGACATTAAAGCTGCTGTGGCATGGGAGAGGGCGTCACGGCGAGCTCATGTGCACAGGGAGAGGGCACAACAACGAGCAGAATGAGCCACGGGCTTCTGACACGTGTGGACACCCCTAGGCTATCATTACCAATTTTTATGTGTTTAGGGCGTATATATGAGATGCATATGGTTTTCCGATAAACCCGGGTATGACGTCTGACTGACGTAAATGTTCTTTCCTTGCTCTAGATCATTATAACTTATGCCTTTATGTAGTGTCTTTTACTTATGCTCTGACTGAGCTGCCAATGTTGAGTTATTCACTATTTAAATGATTAATGAATATAAATGTTGATTATATCCATGGCAATGTTGATTGTTTAATATCTATGAATGAAGTAATGAACCAAGAGAAAAGTGATCATAGAGGATTGGACATACATTATGTATCCATCTTTAAGAAATTTCGGAACTTCCAATTTTTATTCTATAATTAATATAATTTTTTCGATTTTTACAAATCACTATGTAAAATTGATGTCATCATCTTTCGATGTATTTTCTTATAGCGCCTCAAGGAAGCGGTCACTAATTGGCTTAGCTCGTAATTTAAGATACTGATATTGCCACATTTGTCTCTATATAGAAATGGCTTGTCTCTATTGATATAAGTACAGACAGTTGGGCGAACTGATCAAGATCAGTTGGTTGGGTTCTTTGTGGTGGAACCTACCCACTAGGGTTCAAATCCTGGTGCTCGCATTTTCCAAGATTTATTCCGGGATTTACCGACGCTATGCATTCAGTGGTAGGCGACGTCCCCATCGACAGCGAGGCGCCTGTGATGACTTCGTGAATCTCAAGATCTACCGGTTCAGTGTTCGAAGGTGCTCATAGGGGTAGGGTTTGCGTACGTGTGTTCATAGGGGTGAGTGTACGTGCGTGTGAGCGTCTACGTTGTACTGTGCAATCTTAAAAAAAAGTACTCACAGTTGGACTCAATATCAGTTCCCATTACTACAAAATTCAATAAAGACAAATAAATAAAGCTATAGAAGAATGACAGTATAATTACAATTGATTTCTTAATGTACAAGAAAAAACAAAAAAATTGGGTTCTAAATATTTTAACTTGTGATTATAAAAACCTTTCGAGAAAAGTTTATACATAGACATTTTTCACACAATAGGATTATATATAAAGAATAATAGGTATTTCTAGTTGTAGTCCAGAAAATAGGCACCATATATGTCTACTCGAAGTAGGATTATTTACCAGCCTTCATAAAATAATTCCCAAAAAAAATGCCTAAAATAATTGCTGCAGAGTGCAGTTGCAGCGACTTGGACGGCGCGGCACGCAAAAGAGTTCTTTGGTGAGTAATGATGTTATCGATCTGATCGCGTCAAACATGGAAACGCTGAACTGACGACCATAGAAAAAGAGACGGCGGGACAGCAATACACCATCGATCCCACGAGCCACCGCCGCCCGCTTGCCAGCGTCCATGGCGCCCGGTAGGCATGGGCAGCGGCGCGGCGGCAGGCCCAAGACCAAGGGTGCGTCGAGGAAAGAGGCCCCTGCCGTGACCGTGCACGACCTCCCCGATGACATCCTGGAGCTCATCTTCCTCCGCCTCGACTCGTGCGCCAGCGCCGTGCGCGCCGCGTCCGCGTGCACGCGGTGGTGCGGCGTCCTCGCCGGCGCCGGGTTCCTGAGCCGCTTCGGGTCACTCCGAGCGCACCGCCTCGCCGGCCACTACCACACCGTCGACCCTTTCTTCGACACCTCGCCGCCGGTGGGTGGTCAGCCCACCGTCTTTGTCCCTTCGCCGTCGATGTCCACCGTCGTCGACCCCAGACGCTTCGCCCTCGACTTCCTCCTGGACAGCAAGTCGTGGGAGATCGCCGACAGCCGCGGCGGGCTCCTCCTCCTCTACAAGAAGAGACCGCATGCTTGGTGCACGGAACACCATCCCTACCTACAAGACCAGCTCGTCGTGTGCGAGCCCTTGACGCGTCGGCACCAAGGGATCATTTATCCGCGGGACATGGTGTCCCAGTACATCGGCTTGTTCCTACTCGACGGAGACGACGACGACGCCGGTGGCCGTAGCATCGGCATGTCCAACTTCAAGATCATCGCCGTGCTGCACAAATTCCACGCGTGGCAGTCCGACGGCCGTGGCGGCGTTCCGCTTGCGTTGGTGTTCTCCTCGGGGAGTGACGGCGGCTGGCGCGTCCCGCGGAGCGCGGCGGCCGACAGCGACAACGTCACCATCCCAGGCGACATCGACCTCATATACTTCGCTGGTCGCGTCGGTGGTTCGGCCTATTGGGCGATCGATGAGGAAGACGGTGCCATGCTAGTTCTTGACGAGGCCACCACGACATTCTCGGTGGTCACGTTCCCACAGAACCTCCTCCGGTCGTACGACAGGTACAACTTCAGGGTCACCGGCGGCGAGGAAGGCGTGCTGCGGATCGTTCGCTTGCAAGACAACGAGCTCAAGGTCTTTGCTCGGCGGCGCGGCGGCCACGAGTGGGTGCTCGAGAATTTCCTTCAGCTGCGGGAAGCTACGCGTGGGCTGCCGGGGCGTGAGGACAGGTTCTTCGAGGTGAACGAGGCTTTGATTGTTGCAGCAGATAGCACGCACGTCCTCGTGTCGCCGCAGGAGAAGACGTGGCCGTTCTCCGTCGACCTTCAGACAATGGAGGTGGAGCGTGCGCACGAGAGGAACCGGTACGCGGGGACGGCGTTGCCGTACGAGCTGCCATGTCCACCGGCCTTGATGGCCTGTGCTGAGCGCAGCAGGAGGAGATCAAGGCGCTGATGTTTCTTTCTACATGTCGCGCGAAAAGTTACGTTATACTTGAGCTTTAGTACCGGGTGAAAAATCATGTTACTATCGGTTTTGCAACTGGTACTACGTTTCCCGGTACTACATAAGGTATTTAGTACCGGTTGTTGCAACCGGTACTAAATGGATGCCCATATAGTACCGGAAACGTAGTACCGGTTGTTGCCGGTATTAAATGGGCATCCATTTAGTACCGGTTGCAACAACCGGTACTAAATACCCCATCTAGTACCGGGTGTTGACAGCAACCGGTACTAACCAGCTGCCCATATTGCGCTTGGGGAACAGACTATTTAAGTACCGGCTGCTATACACAACCGGTACAAACACTCTGATCCAATTTTTTTTTCATGTTTGATTGTTTTTCTTTTGTTTTAGGTGGATATTGTGTATGTTGTTATTTCGGTTTAATTGAGAATGAGAGAAGGCAAGACATCAAACAAGCATAACGCGTGATCGTTTCTCTACTAGTTTACTTCCTTTATTTAAATATTTATAGATACACGTATGTATACAATACATATACAGAGAAAGGGAAAGAAGAAATAAAGAATAGAGCCAAGCTGCTATGGTTACTTCATCTTCCACCCACTCACTGGCTATTGATTCCTCTCCATTCCTGAACCTCCCCTGCTCGCTCTGCTCTGCCACCAAGTTGTTTGTGAATTCTGATAGCACAACAGAAGATAAGAAAGATCAGAAATCAAGAGCGAGAGATGAGGGAATAAGCACCAATATACAAAGAATAAAAAAAGAAGGGATTAAAGAATAGACACAATATTCTATCTCCTCTGCTACGAATCTTTAACAGCTTCCAAGAGAAAGAGAGAGAGCACAGCAAACAAGCATGGAGATGGACATTGCCAGGCTCGAGACGCATTGGCCGAGCGAGACATCGTCCAGCAGCCGGCTGCAGCGCTCACCGGCGACCCGTCCTCGGCTCCTCGCGCCCGCTCTGCTTGCGTCCTCACGCCCGCTGCTGCTTGAGCTCCCCGCCTGCAGCAGGCTGCCCCAGCACGCTCCAGCTGCTCCTCTGCCAGCCAGCCACGATGGCTCCTGCGCTCCTGCCACAGAAACAGAGAGAGATGAGAGAGCACAACCAAGAGAGATGAGAGAACAGAGCTAAGAGAGAGATAGGAGACGGGAGGAGAAGACGATGAGGATGGGCAGATAAGATTGATGCGTGGGGTGGCTGGGGCATCGGGACATGGTAGTACCGGCTCCTGGTACCAGCCGGTACTAAATAAAATCATTTTGTACCGGGTGATGTTATAAGGCGGTGTTAAATGGTCCGAACGAATCTAACCGGTACTAAATGGTGCGAGGCAGATCTAGCAGTTGTTCTCATGTTGTTCCGTGGTATCATTTAGTATCGGCCGGAGACACCAGCCGGTACTAAATTGGCCTGATGACATCAATGAATGCCTATTTGGACGTTAGGACCGGCTCAAAGGGTAACCCATACTAACGTGAGAGGGATGAATGCTCCATTTTGTGGTAGTGGCGTGCGTTCGCCTTGGAGATAGTCTTATTAAAAAGAAACATTTGAGTGAACCTGACATCTCAAAGAAGTGAGCATTTTAACTCCTGGACCAAATTTCTACTATAGTTTGGTATTTGGTAAGTTATCTTGATTTATTGTACAGAATTGCTTCCTATTTTGTAGCATATTTGCCAATATATAAGAGTGTGACACACCCTTTACTAGTAATCTCAATGGCCAAACACCACTTTCTTTTTGCATAGGATATAATCTCACCGACTCCACAATAACGAGCAAAAATCCACTACAGAAAGGAGCAAAGTTCGCCATTATTATTACATCGGCGTCACTACAGGCTCTCCGTATCGGTAAGGGCTGCCCGGGCTGCCCGTTAATGCAGTGTCCATTTTCAATAATGGGCAGCATGACATCAGCACGCCCGTGCGCTGATGTCATGCTACCCATTATTGAAAATGGCCACGGCAAACAACGCCACACTGGCGGCATGTTGCCCGTTTCTAAAAATGGGCACTACAATAATGACAACATTGACATCAGTATGCCCGTTATTGTAGTGATTTTTTCAAGAAAATAAACAAAATACCCATGTTACCACTAATCTGCTCCACTGTCAGATTAGAGATAACATAGGTTTAACATCACCATCAAAACATAAGTATTACAAAATCACAATGTAGACGAATTGATAATGCTACTACAATTTTTAGTCTAACCACACAGTATTATTACAGAACATTACAAGAGGAAAAATAAAGGTATTTTATCCATTCATTCAGATTAACAGTCATTTACCCCATAAGGGCTATACAAAGAACATGCGGAAGAGCATATGGTGCCTAGTAATGAAAGTCTCTAAGCTTTACTGAGATATGGTTGGGTCCAACTGCGAGTATTCCAAGACTAACTATGAGCAGGACCTGCCAAATCATAATTCAAGAAACCTTAGGTCAGTCCAACATGTAGCGAAAATTATAGTGGTAATAAGGACAAGAGAAAAAAAAACAGGATGGTCACAGGTGGGACTATTTATGTGAAATTAAACAACCAATTGGGACCTTACTTCATGAGTCACAAGAGTGCAAGGCAGGAAGACCCACTATCCCGCGTTCTCTTCAATTTTGCTTCTGACTGTTTGACAAGATTGCTGATAAGAGCACAAAATAATGGCATCATCACTGGTCTAGTTGCCAATCTTATTCCCAATGGGGTCGCTATCCTTCAATACGCAAATGACACCATTATCTGATTGGAAAACAACATTAAAAAGGCTAGAAATACTAAACTCTTTCTCCCTCTGTTCCAAATTTCTTGTCATTCTAGCGTTTTACCAGATTCACTCAAGATGCGAATATAGACATCTAAAAGGGCCTCTAGAATGACAAGTATTTTGGGACAGAGAGGTACTTTACATTTATGAGATCATGTCTGGATTAAAGATTAACTTCCTGAAAAGTTAAATACTTTTGGTCAATGGTTATGATATACTTGCTCAACAATGTGTTGTATCTTTAACTGCCAAATTGGCTTGTTTCCGCTAAAAAAACTAGGGAGTTCCTGACAGCCCCAACTGGTTACACATAGCGGACACGGACCATTAGAGGGCAAAAATGCCAACAAGTTAGATATATGGAAGGGGGGCTCAATGTCCATTGCAAGTAGACCACTTGGATCAATTCTACCCTCTCCAACTCTTTTATCTACCACATGTCTATGTACTTAACACCTAAAACTGTGGTAGATAAGCTTGATAAATCAAGGAAGACCTTTTTCAGGCAGGGAGGAGGCAGAAAAAAAATACCTAGTTGAATGGGAAACTATATGCAAAGAGTAATAAGAAAGGAGGATTGCGAATCAAAAATACTAGAATGTAAATGATGGCGGAGGCTAGAATTAGATGAATTTGGCAAGATTTAATAAAGGCTAAACACCTCAAGAATGAGTCACCTATATGGAGAAACCTTCTTAATGCGAGACATTTATTTGAGGGGAAGAAAAATTCGGCCCAAGAGCAGATCAAAAACCTTTTCTGGATTAATATTTGGCTAGAAGGGAAAACCCAATGCTCTAATGATTGCATACTGTACGAGCTATGTGAGGAACAGAATATTACACTTTGGGAATTCTTCAACAAGAATAGGAAGCTGATATTCAGAAGATGGTTACCAAATTACCTACATCAACATTGGGAAGAATTAAGGCATAAGGCGATGAGCCTACACCGATTTGACCTTCATGATGTGATCCCATGGAGGTGGATGAGCAAAGGTAAATTCTTAGTAAAATCAACATATGAACATATGGCAAGAGATGATTCTGGCGACTCATATTCCAGGATCTGAAAATCTAAAATTCCATACAAAATCAAGATCTTCATGTGGCTGAGGACAAAATGGATAGGTGACCTCTTCTTCCAGTGCCCAACAGCAGGAGTTGTCCGGGGAATTTTGGATATCTTCTTGTGCTATACTTCAGTTCCAAGCTACATTAATCAATTTTGGCACTGGATTGAGAACTGTTTACCACATGGTAAACAATTTCATACTTTTGGTAGAGTACCAGTGTGCTGGAAAATATGGAAACCTCCAAACAAGGCTTGCTTTGAACACAAACTAATCAAACAATGGGCTGAATGTACCACATTTGCTTTTTGATGAATTTTTGGACAGGTTTGTATACGACCGACTTCCAAGAACAAATACCGGACGATGTGAAGGTTTTACTAGCGATGGTATGCAGCATTCTCACTGCCCCAGCAATGACCCCTCCTCCACTCAGGCTGCTGCCAGCAAATGATGAAGATGATGAGTAAGAAGGCAAGGATCGTCCGTGAAGGCCTTATAGGAACTTGGCAAAAATTTTCCCTCTCCTTTGCTGGATAATGTTGGGCGTGTTTGGGAGAGCTCCACGCCAACTTTTCTAACTCCGCTCCATGAACTCGCTGCCAAACACATCTGGCTCCAGAAACTCCAGATCTGAAAACTCCACAAAAAAATGGAGTTGGGGGTCAACTCCACCTTTTACCTAGAGCACCTCAAGGGGTGCTCCAAAAACTCATGTTTCAAACATCCTCATGGAATTGTTGGGTTACCCACCATGCCACTAGTTACACATGTACCGGTTCGCGAAATAAAATTAGAATACACCAATTCCTCTCTCGTCGTCTTCCTGAGGACCGCACTCACGCCGCCCTCGGCCCTCCTCCGTCGCCCCCATCCTGTCGTACCTCTGCCCGTGGGGCCACGGCTCGCGGAGCTCCGTCCATCGTCGGTGCCGCTGCGGTTCAAGGGACCGCGACCCAGCCACTCCCTCATCTGCGCCTCCTTCGCCTCCATCATACCGTGCTTCTACTGTCAGCACTTGGGCAGCGGCTGGCCAGATATGATTAGCTACCTTTCTTGATTTTCGAACAGATAGCTACTTCCATTGCTCCTTCAATTCCCATGTCAACCTGACACGTTTTGTTGTTCCGGCTGCAAGCAATCGCCATGAAATCAACCTTCAATCGACGGCCCTCCCATACCTCATCCCGGATCTACAAATCGAACAGGCTACCACACTCATCTAATTTAATGCAGTCTAAGATCAACGAATAGCATATGCAATTGCTTCACTGCTACAACCTCGTGGGCGGGGTTCACTAGTCTGCATATTGGATAGGTGGTCTCCGCGCCGCTCGCCCTTGCCTGCACCCTCACCATCCCGGCTCGCCTGCGCCGCTCACCGGTGCCGCTTGGTTGTGCCACTGGCCATGCCCTCGCCTGCGTCGTCGCCCCACGCAGACGACACGAGCAGAGGAGAGAGAGAGAGGAAGGGAAGAGAAAGATAAAGAGAATGACACGTGGGTTTATTTATAGTGGGTAAAATGGACTATTCAAATATATTTTTTTGTTTTTGGAGCTGGAGCACCTCATTCTGCCAAGCAGGTCCAACAACTTCAAGTTTTTCTGGAGCTGGTGGAGTGGAGCTGGGAAAAAGTGGAATTGGTGGAGTTGAGCTATTTTTTTTTGGAGCGGAGCTCTCCCACACGCCCTTAGTTGCGACCTGGGGATTTATGTTTTTCCCTATCTCTATCATGTGTCTCTTAATAATAATACGCTAGCTGTTTGTGTGTACCCAGGGCCTTCCTAGCTTTTCTAGCTTGAACCAAGTCAGATTGTAAGGCTCTATTGTAGCTCTTCCCCTCTATTTTCCAACTCTGCTCTTGAAGTCTGTAATTTCCATTGGTTAATGGACATGGGGAATGGCCTTGATAAAAAATTAATGATAAAGATTGAGAGGCTCTAAGTGATGGCGAGGAAGATACTAAGGATGAGATGGTAGAGCCCGTCTTCATGAAGATGCAAGAGCCACGATAGGATGGTGAAGCTATAAATAGATCACCAATGATCTATGAAGATTTGAAGACACGAGATGAGATGAAAAACCTTCCATAAGTATGTAGATGTGAAGAACCAAGTGTTCCACTACATCCCTAGTTCAACTTATTTTGTCTTTATACAAGTAAGCATCTAGAGGGCAAACAACTAGGGAAGTGTAGAAGAAAAATGAGGTGCATGGTTGCATCAAGTCTACTAGGAGTTTCACAGTGAAGACAGAGGTGCATGAAGTAGAGGTGCATGAAGTATTCATCACTTCATCACTTCACAGTGAAGACAGAGGTGCATCAAGTATAGAAAGACATGAGGAGAAGAAGGTTAGGAAAGATAGAGCGCAGAAAATTCCATGGGAAACACGTAGTGGCGGTCCAGTTGCCCAAGTAAAGTATGCATTGAGGGGAAAGTGCCAAAAATATGGCAATGCGTACTAGAATATTCTATACTATTTGAGAAAGCACAAGAGAGAAGATATTTGTCATGGTAAAGTTGATGGGGACTAGGGTTCCCGATCTTCCGGCAGGTGAAAGATAACTTGTTTTTGGGCAGAGCGCGATACACCAATCGGGCTTCAGATCTAATGATCCAGATCCCTGCAATTTTAGCACCACGACTCCTCTGGTTATCAACCATGTCAAAAACCGGTTGACTTCACCACGAAGGCTAATCCCTGCCCGAGAAACGAAGAACACTAGCAAGAACTCGAAAGAAAGCAGCTCAATATGAAGCCACAGACTGCAAATGAATGATTAAGTACTTGAGTTGGTGTTTAACAAATCGATATACAAAGAATGTTTGATGAAAGATTAATCTAAGCAAAACCCGAGTCTAATGTGGCAGTGGCTACTGAATTTATATAGGGGCAAACTAGGGTAGGGGACGATCAGGAGGAGCGCCCACAACATGGCTAAAGGCCTGACTCTATACAAGGCCAAGTTGGCCCAAAATAGGTGACGCAACTTGTTTTCATGGTCACACAACATAATCCACAAATGTCCTGAAGCTAGGACCATAACCAAAATGACAACTTCGTCGTCCAGGTTCCAAAGAATCTTTATACACCTCTTTTGACGTGTATGATGGAGATATCGCCGAAACCGTGTGGAAGTGTATGCTGAATCCGAGATGGACGTGACACCTGAGTTGGGGATGAAGTACAACTTGGGGAAGACTATGTCATGTACATTTTCAGCATGGTGATGTCCTCGTCAAAAGGAAAGAAGGGTCTAAAAACTATATATTTATATATGGCAAGAAATATCTTGATATTAGGATAAGGATGAGAATATTCTAGAGTTAGATATTTTGGTTAGAAGAGTGTGGAATGTTTCCATTTCGTAACATCTTAGACACCATGTACAAGTATAAATATGGGATGCACTCCTCCTCTCATATATGCCATGACATATGAGTCATTGGTGAGGATATGGTAAGTTTTCCATGTAATGTACTCCCTCCAATCCATAATAGTTGTATTTTGAAGCTTCAAATAGAGAAAATAAAGTTATGTGTGGCAAGAAATATCTTGATATTAGGATAAGGATGAGAATATTCTAGAGTTAGATATTTTGGTTAGAAGAGTGTGGAATGTTTCCATTTCGTAACATCCTAGACACCATGTGCATGCATAAATAGGGGATGCGCTCCTCCTCTCATATATGCCATGACATATGAGTCATTGGTGAGAATATGGCAAGGTTGCCATGTAATGTACTCCCTTCATTCCAAAATAATTGTATTTTGAAGCTTCAAATAGAGAAAATAAAGTTATGTGAAATTACATATGCATACCCTTATAAAACTGCAATAATTGCACTTCTGAAAGTGTGAAAGTAGAAAAAGACATGTAAAGTTGATTTGTCCCATATCTAAGTGTGCACTTATTTTGAAAAATATGTTGAACAGTAGAAATGCAATTATAATGGGACAAAAGGAGTAGTATTGTGATGGTATGATATCCATAAAAAGAGTGTATGACTCTTGTCGTGTTGTATCAAGTTGTGAAGAAAGGTTTGAGTTCATTTTGTAGAGAGTTGGTCTCCAATATTTTTGTCTAGGCAAAGGTCTCAACATAGAAAGTAGTGTGGGTAACGATGCCTCGATAGCATAACAACAGAAGCCGACTGTGATAACAATACAATGAGTAACCATACCCGAGGACAGAGTAGAAATTAAGTCTAGATCGGAATCCCCCAACATACCAGATACATTATAGCTGATGCAGCAACCCAGGTCATGCTTGGGCATGAGCATCTAGTCCTCAAGATGGTATGTTGTTGCATGTTGCTACACGTCGAAGAGGGGACCAAAGTACAAGAGCTCGACCAGGTCTTGGATAGAGTGCCCATCAGCAACAACAGAAGCAAGACAGGAGTGCATGGTCTCCAACTCATTGATAAAGATGTCAAAACTAATTTGGATGATACCAACTCCTCCTACTCTTGATCAAGCTCTTTGTCGGCGTTGTCGAGCAACTGGATCTGCCGGATTATGTACTATTACTGATTTCTGATGTAGCTGACAAATGTTCTGTGACACATTGTGGAGCACCAGCCCTTCGGTTGGTTAGGCCGCCGCAGTGGCACCGGCAGAAGTGGGTTACCTATGGCTGCTTAATAGTGCATTATACTTTTGGAGATAGGGTTAGTAGCGATTTGGGGATTCACATTTTTTTTCTTTCCAAAACATAAGATTCGGGCAATTAGGGGATCATGTTAAGGTTTAACTCTCAGCAGATCGAATGTTTGGCTACTAATTAGATCAATTAAATATATGCTAATTACATAGCCAATTATATATGGATGCTAATTCATGATACAAATCCATTAGGCCTATTTAGGCTATGATTTAAGGAGGTGAGGAGCAAGAACATGATCGTGCTCTTGTCCTGGACAAGCACAGTGCCTATCTTCGTTAGATTATACTAGCTGCTCACCCGACGAGGTGGATTTTGTCTATGGTCGGGAGTTCGAGGTAGTCATCGTCTTCCATAGGTTGCTAACAAAACTTACATCCATTGCCACACCTATTGATGAAAACGCATGCTCGTAGCGAGCCAAATAACCCGTCTTGTTAGTATATGACGGAGAGCACCGCCACTGCCATTGAGCAGGAAGCCACCAAGGAAACCATGATGGCTCAGGGTAGCTGGACGCACAATCCCCAAGCACCGCTGTGTCAAGGGTTAACAGATGACGAAGTCCGACCATTCTGACCGCCCCTCCATGCACGGCTTGTTGCACAGGAGGAGGAGGCTCCCACGGCTGTCAATGATCTCCTTGCTCCAGTTGTGCCATACATGTCTGTTAGGATTTTAGTACATGTAGTGTGGGCGATGTCGTAATTCATCGGAGACACTAGTCTTTGGCGAGGTTAGGAGAACGAGCACTCATGAACATGATGTTTGGTGCTGCAAATTTTGGTAGCATTTGTTTGCTCTATATTATTGCATATAAAGGAATTACAACAAGGAAACTTTCGTTACCAAACATGTGCGTGGAAGCCACTACCGGTCGTGTTGTCCCACAACTCGCTCACCATACACGATGCCTACGAGTTGGTGGTGTCACTACCCCTAGCCGACGAACTAAAGGGTAGGTGGAGAGTTTGATTTCTGCAAGCGTTGAAGTCCATCCCAATCTACCAGATTTTTTCTTAGATGTTTTTTATGTACTTTCTTTATTTTTTCCTAGTTATGATCTTCCAGGGACATAATCTTATATTTTTCTGCTATATCAATAGAAACGCACACGCCGTGTGCTGCTCATTAAAAAAAATACCCCCTTGATACATTAAGGGCGCATGGGTATATAAATCTTGCTTACTTTAAACATTTTGAAACCATGCATGCATGTAGTCCAAACAATCCTGCAGTTCTGCTATCTATATTACTGGTTTAGTTATATCCATACCCGTTAGGCCTATCTAGACTAGAATTGTTCAAACACTGGACATGAAACATTTGACAACATACAAGTAGTACAGATCATCTCAGATTCACATGTCACAATTCTTGCCTCATATAAACCAAACCATAGAACATTATAAATACAGGTGTCCAATCCCTATTCAAGACTTTACTAAGCTTAAGGGTGTGTTGAATCTCTTGTTTCACCTTGGTTTGAGCCAGGCAAGAAAACTAGTAGTGGTGTCTAAGCAAGCCACCCTCAAAGTCAGCGTCAGCAAGATTTTGCTTGCATCTACGGGACAACAATTTTAGCTCTCTGGGGCTGTCAAGGCGAGGCAAGCTCGTGTTGGCAAGGTGAGGCAAACCTCCCGCCAGAACCTAATTCCTATCCAAAGATGAATACACAATGTTATTTTTGTAACTTGATTCATCTACCTTGATTCCTACACTTCATGTGTACTAGGATCCATAGTAGACTAGAACTATGCTTAAGAAGATTAGACAAATGAACAAAGAAGACATTATGAGTAAGGATTAATCTCCAACTGAAAACCCCAATTGCAAGTCAAGACATATTGTCTATACTCAAATCATGAAGTAAAAACACAAGAGACCAGTGATAGCTCTTGTCTCCTTACAACGATTTAAAGAACAACAACATACAAATATTGATTCTATAATCAATATACACAAGTACCATGAGACACACATGCACAACATAGAAGTGACATCAAACATCGAGGGGGGATCAAACAAGGTTACTAGAGGGGCCAAAGGATCGGCAGCTCTCAGGCAGAAGGATCAGAGGCAACATGCATGTATGTTTGTGGTGGACTAAGTGAGGGACCAAAGGACTAGTGGTGAAGCCCAACAGCAGTTAATGTTTGTGGTTGAGTGGAGGTGTTGAAGAGCTCATGGCGAGGACCCTGGGACGCAACCATTGAAATTTTTTGTGGATTGGAGGAGGGGTGGAAGGACCGGTGGTGAGGACCCTAGGCATTAGTAGTTGATGTTTGTGGTGGATTGGAGGGGCTCAGAGACGCACGGCGAGGATACTAGGCAGCATCAATTGACATTTGTGGTGGATTGTAGGGGCTGAAGGGCCCATAGTTAGAACCTTAGGAAATGACGGTTAATGTTTGTGGTGGATTTTATAGGATGGGTTGAAGGACCTAGGTGAGGACCCTGAATAGCAGTTGACGTTTGTGGTGGATTTGGAAGGGTTAAAGGACTCATGGCGAGGCCCCTAGACTGAACTACCTTTCTTACCCTTGCATAATCTGTTGATAAATTGGTGCCCCAAACTTGACATTATCTCCTTTTTTGAACCCTTACCCACACTACTTTGTCCATGTAAACCTACATCTATATACTAATATGGGAACTAACCCTATACAAAGAAATTCAAACTTCTATTCACATATAAATGTGATACAACATAGACACTTCTTTGTTGTCAACCTGTGACTCACCCTGATACCTACACAGTAGCGCACCATGACAACATTGTTGTATTACCTAGGACTAAAATGAAACTTATGTTATGGAACACATGAGGGGGTGGAGGGCACCCCTATTTATAGGACTTCATGGCTCATGTGATTTTGCCATATGTCCACCTTCCACACTATTCTTTACAAAATATTTAACTCTAGAACTTTTCTCATCCTTATCAACTTCTTGATATTTCTATCCTACCAAAATTATTTAGCTCTAGAGTCTTCCGTACTTGCCATATAACATGGCAAGTATGGCTCACACAAACTCTCCAATATTTTTGGAAGCTTCTCACTTTGTCATGATCCTTATCCTCATGCATGACAAAGTCCTTATCCTCCACAACCTTCAAGAATGTTCCATGTATGTAAGGCATATTTTCAACATAATCATCGCCCCACATAGCAATCAGTAGCAATAGTAATTACAACAACATACATTAGAAGTTTAGATGAGAACAATCATGGGTACATACTCACATAGCGACAACAATTACAATATACTTTTACATGATTTTTTATATTTCTTATAGAAAAGAATAATGTTAATTAGTTTTTGTAATAGAAATGTCAATTTGGTTTTGTGAAAATGGAAGAACGTATTTTATCAACGTTTAAGGTTTTAACAAGGGTAACCATTTCATTGGTAGTTTCTTTAACCTCTGGGTATGTTTCTCAATACTCAATCGTTGTTGTTTCAACCATTGATAGAAGAAACATACAACATACTCAAAGTGATTATCACATTAGAAAAGAAAACATTTTTGATAAAAACTATAAAACTACCACATGTATTGTCCTTTGAGTACCACTGAAATGCTCAAATACAATATATGCACAACAGTGGTTCTCATTGGTCTTGACTCTTACGGATTCTGAAGAATTCATGCCAATTGAGATGACAGTCTGTTATGTGACAAGGCTTGAACAATTATGCCATAAGTTGAAATCTATTTTATAAAAGAATATTAAACTAATATATAAATATATAATATGCAAGAAAATAAAAGCTTGATAGGAGAGCTGGAGACAATCAAAGGCATTATTCGACACTTATACGAGGCACCTGACCTTTGTACCAAATCTAACAAAGAGCTCCATCATGGGCTCAATCCAATGCCAAAAGGTGGACATGCAATCACAAAGAAGTCCTAATCGTGCAAGATTCAGCACTTCTGTAGCACCTACCTTTGGCTACCTCTCAAGAAAAGGACAATTAATTCAAGTGTATGTAGTGCTCACTTTCAACCATATCTATTAGGTCATCATCGAGTTGGCTTTGTAAGTAGAAGGATATCGACAAACACCAGAGTAGCTTCATTTTTTTTACTTTCTTTTTCTTGTAGGTCCTCTGCAAAATCAAGAAATGATAATCACAATAGGTATATGTTGATAAATTAGAGTAACATGGAATTCAATACGTATCAGCTAGCATGGTTGCCTTATCATTTGGATTACCCTATTTGCATGAGTACAACTGGTGTCTAAATTCTTCCTTGCACTAGTACATATATGTGACTAAGAATTCTTCCTCGCCTGACATGAGATACAAGATAATTACAATTTGCAATATGCATAACTTTACAAATGAAGCAAAGAATAACCCACAAAAGTTACATTCATTGTCACTTCATCATCCACAGTAGGAGCATATAACCTCCAACTATATCAATTTTCCTAATTGCTTGAGTAATACAAAATCATCAACCCTAGATCACTCTTTTCAGTATCATACTCAATCTCATGTTCAATTGCATAATAAGATAGTGCCAACTTAAATTCATAAATGTTGGAGTATTTGCTACCCACAACCATTGGTGGGTCTTCTTTGTCATAAGAAGCAATAACTGGTGGTACATGATCTCCTCATACCGACACAACATCTTCCTTATAGTCTTAGTCACCATCAGACTCAGGCTCAGACTCAGACTCAGATACAACCTCATGAGAAGACCCATATTTATATGCATTGCTTAAGTACACATTTTCTTCGGTCAACACCAACAAAATCATTACATGGCTTAGTATTTGCCAGGATGTTTTCATCATCACGCTCAAGTGTGCTAGGCATTGACTTAACTCAATTGGATATGTGCCCGTAAGCGCAAAGATATACAATTGTAGCATTTCATCTGTGAGTATTCAAGAGAGTTTGGTATCCACAAGGATCTGTTATATCTTCTAACTAGAGTACCAGGATAAGGGAGAATTTGGTCTAAATTATAGTGGTTCTATCTAATACAAGAACAAAAGATCTGCTCAATCTGTCTATTGTTTGGTTGTGAGCGGCACCATTCTGATCTTACTCCAAAGAAGTTGAATAACTTCTCAAGATCTAAACATTTTATTATGGTCATTTGTTCATTGCATAGATTGGTAGTAATATTTTAAAGAAATCTTATAATCTATTTTTATAGTTTTATGAAACTATACGAGAGGAGCAGATTTTGTGAACAACATTTCTATCGAGTTGTTTGAGTCCAGATATAAGCAATATAAATATTGTGCATCTTGGGACCTTATATAATTTTCTAGTTTTATTAAATTGAACTCATTTAGGGCTTCAAAATGTTCTTTGAAAATTGTCTTTCCAAGTTTATCTTTTTGACACTCGCAGACAATCTCTTTGCTGAGTGCCAAGTGAAAGCACTCGGCAAACCCTTTGTTTGCGATTGTATTTCTAAAGACACTCGGCAAGCATAATTTTTTTGCCAAGTGGTTTTTTAGGAAGCACTTGGCATAGAGATTATTTGTCGAGTGCCCGGTAGAATACACTCAACAAAATTTTCATTTCCTGTAGTGACTATATTTAATTGGCTACGAAAATTGAGTGACACAGAGATATTTTTTTACTCAATCGTTGGGGAGTCACTCCAAACTGGAAAAAACCCGTAAGTTTGACTATTTGGACAGGATGCCACTCGCGCGGGTCCTCCGATTGGCTATTTGGATGTAGTTTTTTTTTTTTCCTTTTGTGAACTGGCTATTTGGATGTAGTTGTAAAAACCGAAACCGAGTGCTACGTGGTTAGTGCCGTCCAGTTCGTACTTGTTGTCGATCAGGGTCCGTGTAAAACTCCAGCTCATCTGGAATATTTAATCGGATTGGATGAACAGGTGCTCTATGCACCTAAACCCTAGACTATCGATCATGGAGAGCGATAAGCGGCGGCAAGAGTGCAGAAACAAACCCAAGCCGCCCAAGCCGACGGTAGCAGCGTCTAGCACCGGAGAACGCCCGCCGGTAGCAGAAACGTCAACGACATCGACCGTGCACGCCATGTCCTCGAGCTCATCCTCCTCCGCCTCGACTCCTCCGTCTCCCTCATGCGCGCCGCGTCGCGTGCAAGCGGTGGTGCGGCGTCGTGGTGGACGCTGGTTTCCTCAAGCGCGTCCGTCTCCTGCACGTGCCTGTCATGGGCTACTACCACAATGTCGGGTCCATGTAAAACGGGTACCCTAATTTAGACCCAGAACTACTCATTAACGAGGCCCACCAATGAAGTTGGCCTGGCTCCGTAGCCTAGCAAAGGCCCATCACGACAAACGCCACCGCGGCGCTCGCCCCGCTTGAAGACCCTCGAACGGGGAGATCCGTGACGGTCGAGCCCAGCCAAGCTTGAGGGGGACGTTCACCCTCGAGCTGGCGTTTCCGCCACGTTCGAGGCTCGGCAACCAGGCTCGAGGAAGACGTTCACCCTCGAGCGGGCGTTTTCCGTCACGTTCGAGGCCCGGCAAGCTCGAGCTTGCGGGCCAAGCTCGAGCCTGCTACGCCGGGAACAGCGCCCGAGACTCTGTGACCATCATCACCAATCATAAATGACTCCTCTACGGTCAAAAAGAAGGATTCACTACGCCACGCCACCGCCCACGCTGCGGAAAGGACATCGGTCAAATCCACCTGGCGTGGTGGATTCTGATCTGACACTGCACAGGCCGGTCCTGGCAGTGGCACTATGCCAACCACTCCTTTGACTTTGCTTGCCTCGGATGCGCTACCATTCTCGAAGGCAACCCTCGAAGGAAACTACGGAGCTTCGATCCTGACGCCGTACTCAAGTTGCCACCCTCGAAGTCCTGATCTGTCGCAAGAAGAACATCACATCAACCACTGCCATGTCGTCAGCCAGAGTTGGAAGGCGCGATTCCCGCTCGCGTCGTGCGCGGCATGGGCAGCACAGTACACTTAGCAGCGTCAGCACCACGAACACATGTACTCTCACGCCCTCCCCCTTATGCCTATAAAAGGGGGAAGGGAAGCCCATGCAAAAGGAGCAAGTCTCAGCAGGTTGACACCACAGAACACACACAAACACACTTCGCCACAAAAAAACTCAGGGACTTAGGAGTTCATCTCCTTCTCCCACCTTGCTTGTAACCCCCTACTACGAGCAACACGAAACCGGTGCTCAGCACCACTGCTGGACGTACGGCCCCGTGGCCGGAACCAGGATAAAAACCCCTGTCTCTCCACCCGCCATCGGGGCAACGAGTGGTTAACACCGCAATCACTTGTTTGTGTCGGTGTGACCAAATCAGGCACCGACACATAACTACAGCGACCTACCAGTCTTCCAGCACGTGCCTGCCTGGCACGACGTGAGTTGCCCGTGGGAGGGCACCATCGACGTCCACAACACGGTCGGGTCCTTCTTCTTCGCAGGCCGCGCCAACGGGTCCCTCTACTGGGGCACCGTCAGCCGCGGCAGCGCCTCCCGTGTCGCGCTCGTTCTCGACGAGGCCACCGCGGGGGTCTCGCAGATTGCTGTCCCGGAGAGCATCATTGGAAGCTACGAGGCATATTTGTTCCGGGTCATCGGCAGCGACGACGGCACGTTGCGTACCGTGCGCATTAATATTTTAGATGGCGACGTCAGGGTCCATGCTCGGCTCCATGGAAAGCGGCGGCGAGTGGGTGCTCCAGACACGAGTGCGGCTGCCGGACGTGGACACAAATTATTACCTGCCCATGTGGCGCGCGGTGGTGGTCGCGGTGCATGAGACGTACGTCCTGGTGTCACCGGGGTACAGCAGGTGGCTCTTCTCCGTCGACCTCAGGACGATGGCGGTGGAGCGTGTACGGGAGAGGGACGTGTACTACGAGGAGCAGGCATATCCGTTCGAGCAGCAGTGGCCGCCTACATTGAGGGCGTCACCGTCATGTGAATCTTGATCTTCCGTGGACATGACCATATCTATTCCAACAGCTCCAAATGAGTAAGTAGAAGAGAGTATAAATAGCCCTAGCAGCTGTAGATACAACGGCTAGTGAAAATCGTGAGCAATAATGAATGAACAAATTTTGGTATTTGGTACGTATCACATCATTCGGTGTACATCTTTTCTAATCTAGCTACTGGACACCATAACAAAATTCGTTCGATGAGGCCACCGGATACTCTATCATCCTATTTCTTTTCCAATTATCCGTCTAAAACTCTCGGCAAAGACTTTGCGGACGGGCACCCTCGGAAAAGAGCACTCGGCAAATAAAGTGCCGGCAAAGCTTTGTCGTGTGGTAATTGACACTTGACAAAGTTATTTTTTATCGTGAATACAAACAAATCCTAAAAATAGAGCAAAAGTTTTTCTCCAATGTGGGAAGGCCCCCAGCCAACATTGGCATCATTTTCGTGTAAATGGCGGGATTCGAACCCAAGACCTCTCTGCCTCATGCATAACCTCCTCTACCACTACACCAAAATTTCAACAGTTTATAAAGGCTGTATTGATAGCTCACATTAAACTAAACCAAGTATAAATTGCTTTTTTGAGGCTCTAAACGAACTCAAATTAAAAAATTATAAACTACAAAGTATCATAACTTTTTGAAATCTACAAAATTTTGGTAATTTCTCAATCTAAGGTCGTTTACAAAATTTGACTTTCAAATTTGAGAAAATTCAAACTATGATTTCATTGACAAGGTGATTTCAAATAAAAATGTTGTCAACTACAAAGTACGATAACTTCTTGTGATCTACAACTATCATTTTGCCTGGTTCTCCATCCAAGGTCATCAAAAAAACTCGATTTTTGAATTTGAGAACTACAAATGTACTTTTGATTGGCAAAATTAATTTAAATTAAAAAGAGTTCAACTAAAAAATTGTATAACTTCTGAAGATCTGAAGATCTACATTTTTTTATGTATGTCATTTGTTCATCCGACATAGTGGTTTTAAAATTGTTCACAAATCTTGTATACCTCTCTTCTAATTTCAGGAAACTATATGCGAGATATAGTTTTGTCCGATGAAGAAATGACAAAAACAAAAGGTGTAGATCTTGACAAGTTTACAACTTTGTAGATCAAAACTTTCAAATACACTCGCGGAACTTTTATCCGATCTGCTTTGCCATCATTTGAGTGCCCAGAAATAGGACTAAGGACAGTAATCCATACAAGTTGGATAGCTTCTATTTGGATTACCATGATTTGCATGTTGATCATTTGAATGTTGTCAAAAGGTTTTAGATGGCTTCCAAAGTATCGCCGGAACTAAAATATTCATCTATACAATCAATTTAGTCTTAATGGTTATATTCAATAAATTTTTAAAATCACAAATAATGGACTAAGGTCATTTTCCTTACACACCTCTGCCGCCAGCTCCCATCGACGTCCCCGCCCGGCATTGGCCCAACAACCATCCACCACCACCATGCCAGCAGGCCCCATCCTCCACCAGTCCAGCTTGCACCTGCCTCCCTCTAGGTCCGGCGGTAAGCTCCCAACTCCAGCAACGCTGAACCTTATTCATGTCCACGAGATTGGCCAGAGTTAAATTTTAAGCCATGCTATAATTTTCCTGCCACTCAAAGAATTAACAGCTTTATTATCTCAGTAAGTATGCATACCTATATATAAGCGTCTTAGATTGTATTGTCATTCGGGGGAAAAAATCAAGTGGGGCAAACACGGCAATGATCTGAATGTGTATTCACCTTTGGGAAACGTCGAGTTTATTGGGCATTTGGGCTTTCGAGAATCCGAACTTGAGTCTCCAGTCTCCAGTACTCCAGTTTGTGCGGACGTAGACGTACATAGTTTCTGGTGTTATGGCTAAGCAGATCGGACGCACGTGACCTGAGTGTGTATTCACCTTGAGGAAATTAAACGTCGAGTTTATTGGGCGTATGAGAGTCCAAAACGTGCTGCCGTTGGGGCTCTTGGGAAAGCTTGACCCCGACTCCACTACTGTTTGTGCGGACGTACACGCGACGTAACTGGAACTATTTCGAAGCAGAATCGGACGCATCACGCACTTGACCTGTCTTTGCTTAACGATCGACTTCCATGGAGAGCAATCGGAGGCGGAGTCGGCGGCATCGACACAGGGACAAGCCTCCGGTAGCACCTAAACCGGCGGCAGGAGTGGCTTCGTCGTCGTGCACCGTGCACACAGTCCCCGACCATGTCCTGGAGCTCATCCTCCTCCGGCTCCACTCCTCCGCCTGCCTCGTGCGCGCCGCGTCCGCGTTCAAGCGCTGGTGCCGCGTCGTGGCGGACGCCGGGTTCCGAAAAAGGGCGAAGCGTCTGGGGTCGACGGCGACGGGACAAAGACGGGCTGACCACCCACCGGCGGCGACGTGTCGAAGAAAGGGTCGACGGTGTGGTAGTGGCCGGCGAGGCGGCGCGCGTGGAGTGACCCGAAGCGGCTCTGGAACCCGGCGTCGGCGAGGACGCCGCACCACCGCGTGCACGGCGCTGGCGCACGAGTCGAGGCGGAGGAAGATTGGCCTCAGGATGTCATCGGGGAGGTCGTGCACGGTCGTCGTCGTCGTCCCACCACCCGGGGCCTCTTTCCTTGACGCACCCTTGGTCTTGGGCCTGCCGCCGCGCCGTTGCCGATGCCTCCCTGACGCCATGGGACACCCACGCGGCGGCGGCCGCTCGTGTGCGATCTGTGGTATGAGCATGATGGTGTCCCGGCCTCTGGGTTTTTTTATGGTCGTCGCTCGTCAGTTCGGAGTTTCCGTGTTTGACTCAGATCGATGGCATATTGGCATCATAACCGGGTACGCTATGCGTGCCGCGCCCTCCAAGTCGCCGGACTACATTCTCCAATTATTATATTAGAAATTTTTCAGTAAACGCGCCGCACCAGATTCAGACGTAGACGCGTGCATGATCACCAACATTACTGGAAAAGAATTTTCTTATAGTAATTATAAAGCAAAAAATTGATAATTGAGAAAGAGCAGTTTGGTGGACAGCAACTCCAGTGGGGCATCTACATTTGGGCTCCTAAATCATATTTTACATGTCCACACGTAAAATTTAGGAGCTCAAAATTTTTATCCATACTCCAGCTCCCAAATCTAGGGGCTGGAGGGGAAATTTAGGAGGACATGTAAAATAGGAGGGGGTTTAGGAGCTCTAGGTCCCAGAGACAGGTTTTTTTTATTGGCTCCTAAAATTTAGACTAGGGCTCATTTAGGAGCTCTCACTGGAGATGCTCGCCAAAGAACGCCAACCATTGAATCAACGATGGAAAAGATTCGGCTATTTCTACATATGGAAAAATTCCATTTTACTATTCTCACCTATTCACTTTCAATTTTTTGAGAGTAGATAGAGAACATGATCTTTTATGTTAGAATAATATTTTGAGATTTGTTTCATGTTTATTTGCATAGATTAGGGACATTTTATACAACATAGTTTTCTAATTTTGAAACTGCATAAAAATCATGAAAAATATAATATATTTTCGTAATATAGAAAATCAAGTTATAAGTCATCTTGCAAAATTTAAAATTAAAACTCAACTAGAATGTGGAGAAATAAATTTAAATCTTATTAGGGGGCCCATTGAAACAACAACAGTAGTTTGAAGAAGTAAATTGAGCCAAAATTTTGTTGAGATGATTATGTGGACTAAATAAAAAGGTGAGGGTAGTATATTTTTTTTATTTTAAATAACATTAAGCCACAATATGAGAAAATAGCAATCGTAAACACATGTTTAGATAATATATAAATATCAACATAATAGTTGTTTCATCATTTTTTATCTTATGCAACATATCTTCGTACAAACAACCAAACAACATCTCTCATAAATCAGGCTTACCGATACAACCAACCAAACATTATGTTGTTGCGTGCACTCAACCTGGTTGAGCTGAGCTTGGCTTTGCAAATACAAGCGAGGCAACTGACGTGCTAGATAGTAGACGAATGACACCACACAACTGTGACCTCGGAGATATAGGTGGCCAAACACGCGACTGGCACGGGCATGGCCTCGGCATGACACTAAGCGACACGACTATTAGCCGTCTGGTGCCTTGTAGTGGTGTCATGCTGAGGTGGTGGATCAGGCACAACCCTATGAGGGCGCCGACGGGCGTGCTAGCACGACAGTGCCGTAGTAGCCAGACGAGCGGTAGTGAGGCGGCTAGAGGCGGAGCAGAGCATGAGGAGGAAGGGAGGCCGAATGGCGAAGGCAGGGAACGAGCATCGACGACATGTGGAGGCACCTGGGCGGGTGGAGGCGGGAGAGGTGCAGCGGAATGGAGGCCCAGGCGCGGAACTGTTCTCGGGGCGGGCTTGGTATGGGCACTATGGATCACAAACCGGATTATTTCAGTGCCGTGCTTTTTTGGGCCAAGGCCGGGCCATACCAGCAGGCCTGGCCCGTTTGGCCACCTATACTCTGGGAGCACTAAGGAAGTATATTCCTACAAGTGATATGGGTGATGTGGAATGAAGAAGGGCAAAGGATCTTTAGGTGCATTGATGACAAAATTAAAGAGGAAACCGCAGCTTGGGCCACCACAGGGCAGGGGGCAGGGGCTGAGGACCTAGCGATAATTTCAGCACAAGAATATTCTATACTTACCTTCCTGGTTCGCCGGCTTTAAAACTCCCCTCCCTATCAATGAAATTGGTTTGTCTATAATTAATTGATTTTCCCTTTTTTACAAATCATTAAATAAAGGAAAGATTCCATATTACTCCCCTCAACTATAACCAAAGTCTACATAACCCCATGAACTATCTTTTGGTTCATTTTGCCCCTAAAGTATGTCACTTGGTCTATTCTACCTCCTAAAATAATTTGTCTTTTTTTATTTCTCCTTGCACAAGTTGAATTTTAATTTCAAATTTTGCATGAGTTTTCCGTTATTAGTTTTTCAAATTTTGTATGAATTTGGTAAGATACTAACAATTCAACCATGAATAACTCAACATTGACTCTGATCATGAGTCATGAAGTAAAAGACGACATAACATAAAAGCATTTGTTCGAATTATCTGCAGCAAACATAGAATACATAGGTCTGTCAGGAACTCAGGATCAGGATTGTGTTGCTAATGTGTTGTTAGTAGCAATAGTGAAACACGCGTTATTTATTGAGTACTACAACATTCATGTAGCCAGTGTGGATATAGTTTAAACATATATAATGGCACATCACATAAGTATAACAAAATAAAAAACATGGCGCAAAGTATATAAATACGTAGACACCACAGTTGCAGAGTCACATAACTTCTGTGCGTTTGCATCACACACAAAACCAGAACAGGGCGAGAGCTGGTTGGGTACTTGCCCCCTTTCTGTATCAATGGGCAAGGCCACCAGGCGCCACAAGGCCAAGAACAAGCGAAGGTACGAACCGCCGGCACAGCCAACAAGCGTGCACGACCTCCCCGACGATGTTCTTGTCCGTGTCCTCCTTAGCCTCGCCTCACCGCTCCACCTCGTCCGTGCTGCGGCCACGTGCATCCGCTGGCGCCTCGCCTTGGCCGACACAGGCTTCCTCGCCCAATTCATCTCCCTCCACGGCGCCCCAAGTGTCGCCGGCCACTACTACGTTACCGAGACGCTTCCCCCCAGCTCGACGGACCAGTGGCATCGGCCACCGGAGATGAAGAAGACCACCTTTGTGCCCGTGTCGCCCGCCGTCATCGACGTTGCCCACTTCTCGCTCGACTTCCTCTACGTCCCCCCTGTCGAGGTGAACCGCCCACGCTACATATGCCAAAGCACCAGGCGTGTACGGCACAGCCGGAGCAGGGAGATCATCGACAGCCGTGGGAGCCTCCTCCTCATGAGCAACAGGCCGTGCACGGAAGGGAGGCATTGGTCGCCGGACTTCATCGTCTGTGAGCCTCCGACACGGCGGTGCCAGGGTATCGCTCGTCCTGCGACCCTGAGCCGTCATGGTTTCCTCGGCGGCTTCCTGGTCGATGGCAACGGTGGTGGCCACTGCGACGGCGCCATGTCAAACTTCAGGGTGCTCTCCGTCCTCTACGAACAGGACGACGGGTCATCCGGCGCGCCACGGGCGTGCGTGTTCACCCCTGGCAGCGATGGTGGATGGCAGTTTTGTTGGGACCCTATGGACGATTGCGGCGGCGGCGACGACGACATCGAACTCCCAACAATAGACAAGATCCACCTCGCCGGGCGAGCAGCCGGGATGATCTACTGGGGAGTCGAGACCGGCACCATGCTCGTCCTCGACGAGAGCACGCTCATGTTCTCGCTCCTCACGTTCCCGGAGCACATGAGGTGGCCGTACCGGGCGACGAACTTCCGGGTCATCGGCGGCGGGGACGACGGCGTCCCGGTGCGCATAGTGCGCTTGGACGGACAGGAGCTCGAGGTCTACGGCCAGGTCTCAGGCTCTGCAGGCCAGTGGGTGGTTGAGAAGAGGGTCAGGCTGAGAGACGCGGCGGCCAGATTGCCAGGCTGGAGAGATAGTTTCTCCGCCCAGCCGGCGAGCATCGTCACCGCGTGCGACACGTTCGTGGTGCTGACGCGGACGGAGAAGAGGTGGCTCTTCACTGTTGACCTGGAGACCATGGAGGCGGAGCGCCGCCACGAGAGGAACCGGCACGTCGGGCCAGCTTACCCGTGCACGCTGCCGTGGCCTCCCGTTCTTCGAGCTGGCTTACATCACGATGATACTGTTGGTAAGAGGAGGCAAGGCCGCAATGGCTGATCTTGCGCCCTTTTTTTGTTGTGGACAATGCAAAAATATAGCTTTTCAGGGTTCAGAAATCCCCCCTTGGACTTGCATTGTTGTGTTCTTATATTCACCAGCCTCGCGTTTAGAGTTGTGTATTTGACATCTGTATTCGGTGTGTTGGTCAGTGTGGGGGTCATGGATTAGGGGGTCCACTGTCAGTCGGCTACTGTGGGGGTCATAGATTAGGGGGCCTACTGTTAGTACGCCAGCGAACAGCGCGTTAACAGAAGAAGACCCTGGCAACTCCAGCGGCAAACTGGTCGGAAGCTTCCGTCTCGCCCGACCCTCCGAGGGTCCCGAGGGCGCGAGGACGTGAGCTCCCCGCTTCACCCGGCCTTAGCCTGCTCCAGACGCCCCGTGGGTCGGAGGGGTCGGGCGCGTCCGTCTCGCCCGACCCCCGCGAGGGGTCCTGCCAGTCGATAAACACTCACGGCGGAAAAGGGGGAGGACTCTCGAAGACCCTCCCCTAGTCAAATCTGACTTGCGAGGGAGAAGGCGTGCGGCTTACGCTTTCTCCCGACCGACACCCGACATCACCTGCTCGCCTGCCATCTGCAAAAGCTGATTTGCAGCCCTGCGCAAGGGAAAAGGTAGCTGCATGCGTGCTGTTGCACTAGCAGCCAAGAAGGAAGCTGCCGCGAAGCTGCTGGCGGGATGGCGGAGGACACGCGGCGATCAATGAAGGGGTCGCCAAGACGCACCAGGCCGACAGCGTGCAACCGCCGGGGGCATGCGGCCCTTGGGGGGTAGATAGGTAAAATAACATTGTAAAGTCGTTCTCCCCTTGAGCTATAAAAGGGGAGGGCGTCCCTGCGGGGGAGAAGAATTCCTTTTCGATCTCCAGAGCATTAAGTCCCCTACACGCACACTTCACACACAAGGCTAGAACCGGCCTTCGCTGTAACCCGCCGCCCAAGAGAGCAACACGATTTGGAGCTCGTTTCACTGGACGTAGGGATCGCTCCCGAACCAGTATAATCCTCTTTGTCTTATGTCTCTTGAACCATTCTCCACCGAGACGTGCGTGTTCTGTGATCGACACTCGCCGGCGCGAGGTACCCGTGTGCCACCCGCCGACAGTCAGGTACTTGGATTCAAAACAGGGCGCACCATCGTTGCATGTGTTATTCTTGTAACCAATCAATCTGCTCCAGTACAAGGGGAGGGCCGCTAGAAACCTTGGATACGGGATGTTTGGTTTCCTACATATTCGTGATGTGTGATCAAATATATTCGCTAGATGCAACATGCTTTGTTTTGTTTTGTTTTAGCAGCAGGGACTGGGCGGGCTTCCTTGATGCAAAACCCGTCGCCGTTTCCGTTGGGCCTGGCTCACGCGATTCGTTGTAGCTGCGCTGGAAGCGCATGCATAAAGAAAACACATACCGTGTTGACATTCACAAAAAAAGAAAAGAAAACACAGACCGACTCCACCATATGTAGGCAGCCAATTAGTGGTTCTCTCTAGCATGGATGCGTGCGAACTTCAACAAAACAGAGAAGCCTCCTGCATTCGGTCGACCTGCATAGGCGGACGAAGTAATACGTGAACCAATCACGCCATGTAGGATTGCAAGATGGCGTTGCTGGGATTGGGATCTTTTAGGAGGATAGTGGAAGGAGAAAAATGCAATTAGAAAGCCGTACAAGGCGAATTATAATCTTGCAGTTTTTCCAGTACAATACAACTGTGGTGTCATGAAGGGGTTGTTGGTAAGATTCGAAAGATGGCTTCTGGAGTGCCAGGTCGTCCATATTTGTTTCCCACGGTCTTCGCAGAAATTTTCTACGATGAAATTAGGAACCATCAGTGATAACTGTAGGGACTCAAATAAATTAGTTTTCATGTGCCAGCGTTGTAGCAGTGGCGACTTGTTGTAATAAATATAGTCTGATGTATTCTTTTTTTGGATGTCTGAAGCCCGAATTTCATGCATTATCTAAAAGATTACATAAATTAGTATATGGCGAACTGCGAATCTGTGATACAAAATCAATCGACAACCTCTCTGTCAACTCTTCAATACTAGTATACTGTACAAAATCAATGAACATGACGCCGTCCACTGAAGAAGCTTTCTATCCTACACGGCTACACGTTGACTATCGAGTACAGTATACTAGTATTGTATTGTATAGTATATATACCTGTCCAACCCCAACTCAATGGCGGCTGCTCGTCGGTGGCGATTCGAGCCATTGTTTTTGTACTGTGTCTGACCTCAGAAAACAACATTTCTGGTCCGTGTTTGACCAAAATCGTATGCGTACCGCGCCCTCCAAGTCACTGTGTTCATAAATTATTAATAGCAAAATTAGTAATTAAACACGGTACAAGATTCCGATCTCCACTATTATAAGAGGGGCATGGGTAGTTTGAGGGGATGTCTTGAGCAAGCACAAATCAAGATAGGAGATCACGATTCAGAATCGCAGAAATTAGTTTAGGGAGAGTGATATGGCTTATTTAAGCCCAGGAACCAAACACCTTCCAATAATCATTCGGTTAAATCAATTTTTTATTCACTCTCAACCTTCAGAATTTTTTATGTACTCTCTTTAATTTGTTAAATCGATTTAATTTGGCGTTCAGTTTATAATAAATTACCAACTTGGGCAACGCCGTTCGTTTGTTACATGATATAGGGCAACGCCGTTCGTTTGTTACATGCATCTCTTCTCTTTGAGCAAGATTTTTGAGTCACAAACTAGGAATCTAGAACAGCGCACAGGAGTAGGACTACAGGAGTCAGGAGTGGCTGATCCCTTTGCTTTCTGTCAATGGGAAAGCAGGGCACACGTCGCAACAAGTCCAAGCCCAGGGCCAAGCAGAGGAGGCAGCTGCAGTCCCTGCCGACATCAGTTCACGACCTACCCGACGAGCTCCTCGACCGGGTCCTCCTAGGCCTCGGCTCTCCACTCGACCTCATCCGTGCCGCGGCCACGTGCAGGCGCTGGCGCCGCGCCATCGCCGACGAGCTTCCTCGGCCGGTCTCACGACCTCCACGGCGCGCCGCGCGTTGCCGGTCACTACTACGTCACGGACGCGCAGCCCCCGAACATCACGGGAGTACTACGCTGGCCACATTTGTGCCCTCGTCGCCGGCCGTCGCTGACGCTGGTCGTCTCTTCTCCCTCGTTTTCCTCCCCGTTCCGCCGGCGGAAGCCGACCGCCCTCGCCGCACGTACTACTACTACAGCTCTCCTCGCCGCAGTCGTATACGCCACAACCGGTGCAGGGAGATCATCGACAGCCGTGGCAGCCTCCTCCTGCTGACCAACGAGCCATGGAGGGAGCACATTGACCGGAGGCGATGGTCACCTGACTTCATCGTGTGCGAGCCCGTGTCACAAAGATATCAGGGGATCTTGCGCCCCGTGGACCTCAGCCATCTCCCCATGCTCGGCGCCTTCTTGCTC
Organism: Digitaria exilis; assembly: GCA_015342445.1. Classification (NCBI taxonomy): domain Eukaryota; kingdom Viridiplantae; phylum Streptophyta; class Magnoliopsida; order Poales; family Poaceae; genus Digitaria; species Digitaria exilis. Next base: position 50,358 of record JACEFO010000866.1, on the reverse strand, counting down.
GACGGTGGTGGCCGGGGCGGCAACACCATGTCAAACTTCAGGGTGCTCTCCGTGTTCTACGAGCACGACAGGCCGCGCTACCAATTTGGCACGCCACGGGCGTGCGTGTTCACTCCAGGTAGCGACGGCGGCTGGCACACGTGTTGGCTTACGATGGAAGGTGATGTCGAGGTCCCCCTCATGGAGACGATGGATCCACTTAGCTGGGCGATCTGGAGGAACGGTCTACTGGGGAATCGAGGACGGCACCATGCTCGTCCTCGACGAGAGCACGTTAAGATTCTCTGTCCTCACCTTCCCGGCGCAGATGCAGGGGACGACCGGAGGACGAGCTTCCGTGTCATCGGCGGTGCCGTGGCCGGTGAAGACGGGGTGCGCGTCGTGCGCGTGCACGGCGAGGACCTAGAGGTGTTCGGCCAGCTGCCAGACTCCGGGGAGTGGGTGATGGAGAAGAGCGTCGGTCTGAGGGACGCGATGGCGAGGCTGCCCGGTTGGGATTGGGACTGCCAGTTCCGTTGGTTTCCGGTGAGGATCGTCACTGCGGGCAACACGTTCGTGGTGCTGACGCCCGCGGAGAAAACGTGGCTCTTCTCGCTGGAGCTGGAGACCATGGAGGTGGAACAGGAGCACGAGAGGAACAGGCATGTTGGGACGTCGTACCCTTGTGCGCTGCCATGGCCTCCCGTTCTGCGGGCTTGCGTACATCGGGGTCAGGACAACGCTGTTGGTACGAGAAGGCTGCAACGCCGCAGGGGCTGATGGCGCGATGCTTGTGGCCAAAGCAAAATATGTAATTCTCGTGTGTTGGGTGCTTGCTGAACCGAGGTTATCTTGATGTTAGCTTCTACCCTTCTTCTGTTTGTACTGTTCCTTTCCTTGTGTTTGGTGATGATTGCTAAAATCTGTAGTCCTTTGTATGACTCTTAAAAAAAAAGATTCCTCTTTGTTGGTTGCATTGTTGTATTCTACATACACTTTGTCCAAGAAGTTAATAGACATACAATCAGATACATAAACTTATCAAATTTGTACGGTATGTGCCCTCGAGCGTATATTGTGACCGTGGCAGGTCAGTTTGTTCTCAATTTCTATCCACTTCTAAATTATCAGTCTTTTGCATGAATTATTACAGAGTAATCCTTGATTACAATATTATTGTTTGTTTCATTGGTTAACTTATTCCATATTTGTTTAGTCTATTCTTGGCCTCGACATTGACAAACTATTAGCATGGCGTTGTGGACTTCAAAATCTCAATGTTATCGTACAATTACAAGATGTGTAAGGTCGACAGTGACGATCAATAACTGAACAAATACGAGATGTATGCTATCTTAAGTTTCGTAACAGACCATTTATAATCAATCCATACTAAAAAATTGTTATATGATTTCTCTGCTCACTAGATTATCTCTACTCAAATAGATATTTGTACGAGGCACGACTTCCGAGCTCCACGGTGTTCACGGCCGGAACTCTGCTTCGTGGCATGGCTGGTAGCAGAAGACAGTTCACATGTCTTGGGCTGTGTTCAGATGGTGGAGAGAAAAAGTACTTTTTTTACTATGATACGTGGGATGAATATGAAAGTTGAAAATAAATTTTTTGGTAAGCGTGTTATGTGAGGGGGATGAATATAAACTAGGGCTGTCCCAACACTCCATCTCAGCTGGTTTTCATAGCATTTAATAAGGTGCCATGTCAGCAAAAATCTAAAGTGGCAGCAAATTTAATAAAGAGAGAGAAGGAAAAAAACGAAAACACCGTTTCTCAATTGAGAAACCGGGTCGACTCGAGGACCAAGACAGGAAGACACGGCGGATTCCGCGTTGAGACCCTTCCGCGTTTCTTCGCCCATCTTTTTGCGGGACCCAGCATCGGGACGCTCGAAGCCATGGCTGCCAGGACCAGGACCTCGAGGTCGCCTTGGACCTCCTCGCCGGCCACCCCTGCCCTCCGAGCCCTCTGCCGTCAGCTCGTCGCAGTGACCCGCGCGAGCTGCCGCACCCTCGCTGCGGCTCCACCCCGAGCCCCGCGTCGAGGTCAGGTAGCGCGGCGCCATCGCGCCCCTCCCCATCATCATCGCTGCAGGAGCTTGCCACCCCATCGTGGAGTCATGCCACAGCAGCGTATGAACAACTGAAACTATGGAGAAGAACGTCAATCTGGCCACGGAGGATGCTGATTTTGACGGAGAATACTTCATTCGGAACACATCCAGAACAATGGCGTTTGATTTGGGCACGCTGGACCTTGAATTCATGCAGGTAAGGACAGAAATTTATTCGGGTAGGAGCTGTGGTGTTGATCTGCTTGACATGGGGCTGTATTTAGCTATCTTGTGATGGAGAGGGAGCAGGAGAGACGACGAGCAGATAACAGGAACGGACGAGCAGAGAACAGGGTGATCAAACGACGCCTTGCCCCGCTCCCGGCGAGTTACCTGCGCCCACGGTCTGTGCTTCCCCATGAACCCTCTTTCAAGCTTGGCTGGGCGCGCTGGTCGGCGATGAGAAAAGAATAGGGGAAGAGGAGCACGGGAGAGAGGAACAAGAGATGGGGAGAAAAGGAATATTAATTACGGCCCCACACGAAGAAATCAGGGTTGGAGGGTGGGGTTTTTTTTATAGTAGTATCTTGCTGATATGGCACTATAGACATTATGTATAAACACTATGAGTTAAGGCTGAAAAGTACTTTTTCGTGAACACAGCCTTGGTTCATACCTACCTCCAGCAGTGGCAGTGGCTCGGCAGCGGCCTTTCAGTTCTTGCACACGTGGTCGGCCATGTGCAGAGGCGGCGAAGGTACACGGTGCCCCGGCTCCGGTGTTGCCCTGCAGGCTGCTGCGACCGAACACTGTCTGTCAATCTGGAGGTGTACGCAAGAGCAGCGGCCTGCGCCTTCTGGAGTTAAAGTTAGCAAAATAATAATATTTTCTAACACAACTTAACATGTCGAAAAATAACAAACACGAAATTACTAACCAGCATGTCACGAATCTTACACTAATTACACAGATGGAGACTAATTTGCAGACATGGGTGAAATTTAATGGCTGCTCATGTGTGTCAAGTAAAAAGGTGTCATGCCAAAAAAACATAGCGTGGCATCGGTATCATTTGATGACTATTCATGTATGTCAAATAAAAGTTACGTCTAATATCTTAGGGGGCGTGGATCCTTGCGCTAAAGTTTAGCCCATCTCATATTGAACGCTCAGATGCTAGTTAGATGGGCTAATGTTACCTCATTATAAAACTAACTATAGAAGCCCGAGACAAATCTACTAAGCCCAATTAATTTATCACTAGCAAATGGTTATTATAGCACCACATTGTCAAATAATAGACTAAATAGGGTTATTAAGTTCGTATATTGAATTAGACTCCATCTTTGTAATTGGTTAAGTAATTAGTCTATATTTAATTCTCCTAATTAGTATCCAAACATTTAATGTGACGGAGCTGATGTTTAGCCTAGGTATCAAACACCCACTTAACTTGATGTTCTATCACATTAGTGGTAATAATATCTTGAAACGACACATAAGATTTTCTCCTAGCGCGACATGTGTGAGTTGTAACGATTCTTTTACCAAACTGATATGGACTAATTGTAACATGTTTTCCTTAACGTGACATAGGTGTGTTTATTGTATTTTTTCTAACATGAAATTGGTGAGATGTAACATTATTTTCCTAATGTGTTACACGATGTGTTAAAACATGTTACTTCTTTGACAGAACATAATGACAATGATCTCAATCACTTGCGGCACCTTCCATGAGACTAGGGGGAGCATATCAGGAAAGAGAAAAAGGTGGCTCGGGTGAGAGAAGGGAAGAGTAAGTCCATAAATTTTTTCTCTAAATATTTTAATTATAAGAATGTTTCATTTATTCTATAAATCAATGGTTGATATTTGTTTGTGGTCTTACATCTTAGAAGGTAAATGTAGTACTTTGGCATTGCCTTCCCAAGGCAGCAAAACTCATATGCCCTCTCTATGTGGTCGATGCGGCGATTTTCGCTAATCTAAACCGGGAGGAAATTTACCACATCAATAAACGCCTCCAAACTTTAGGGGATGGTTCAGGTCTCAGGGTCATCCTAAGCAAAATGAGATATTTTCCCATTAGATGCACACAAGAGATCATTGCAAATGCTTTGGTTAATTTCTAGGGGAAAATCACAACATTCCTTGGGAAATATTTGGGCCTGATGTTGCATATGTACACCTAAACTCCACAGGATCGATGTCCAACGCCTCATCAACAAAGTTAGGGCAAGGTTGCCAGGTTCAAAAGGAAAATTAGTGTCTTCAGCTGGGAGCGAAACTTTGGTGAAATGTGTCTTGTCATCATAGCCCCTATACCATTTCACGGTCTTTTCAACGCAACAATGGCTTATATAAAACAGATAAATTGGTTGAGAAAGAGTTTTCTCTGGAAAGGGGAGGAACTGAAGAAGGTCAACAGAGGAAATTGTCTCATAAATTGGCTGACAGTTTGCTCACAGAAGGATTTGGGTGGCCTTGAAGTCTTGGACTTGGAACGACTCGCAAGATCTCTTTGCTTAATAAGGTGGTATTGGTACAAATGGGAACACAAGGATTGACCTTGGACTAACTTGGACATCCCTTGTGACAAAACAGACAAAGACATGTTCCACGCATCAACAATTGTAAAGGCCGGTAATGGAAACAAAGCAACCTTCTGGCACACTAACTGGTTGGATGGAATATCCCCAAAAATATAGCCTTTTTCCAAAAGTCCAGAAGGAAAATTTCACAGTCAAATGGGCATTACAAGAGGGTTACTGGATTGACCAAGTATGTCCCTTGTCCCTGGGGCAAGAAGTTAGAGAGTACATTGTGGGAAAACAATTCACACTAGAGAGAGATTTGGCTACTGAAGATGAGATCTACTATAGATGAACTGTGGACACAGAATATTCAACTAGAAGTGCGTATTGAATCCAATTCCAAGGAAGATAAAAAAAAAAGTCATCTTCAGGTTCATTTGGAAAGACAAAATGGAACTAAAGTGTAGATTCTTTGCATGGATCCTTCTCCATAGGAAAATTGTGACAGCGGATAACATAGACGGGGGGGGGGGGGGATGGCTAAAAAACCACACATTGAGCGGGAAACACCGAAGCATGTTTGTAAAGACGACATATTCTCAACCTAAGTCTGGAAAAAAAATATCTAGTTGGTTTGGCTTCCAGGGACTGCCATCAAGCAACACAACTACATCGGGATATGGATGGTGGAAGGAATCCATACTAAAAATTTGAAAAAAGAAACAGATCCACCTTTGATGGAATCATCACATTCTTCTAGTGGAAAATATGGCAGGAGAGAAACAGGAGAATTTTCAATTACGAGACCATCAAAGAAGATGTTCAGCAATCAACTTTGCGAACCGAATGCCCTTACTGCAGGGAGTTTAGTCGTTATGTTTGTTGTCCTTTGTTTTCTTCGCGTTCAGTTTTGGAGTTTTTGGTCTGTATTTTTCTGTTGCAGCTTTTTAGGGGTGTAAGTGGTTTTTGAGTTGTGGCTCACCCGAGGTACGGGCATAGTTGTTGGTTGTATCAGTGATCTCTTTCTCTCCTTCTCCAATAAAAATTGATAATGCCATCCTATCGAAAAAACCACCAACTTATATCAGCAATGATTTTTTTTGAGCGGAAAGAAGGCTTATATTAATATGTAGTTGAGTACTCAAGTTACAAGCACTGTGTAAACCAAAGAGATTACAACTAAGAGCACTCAACATACAGCTCCAAAACTCAATTCCAACCTATGTGACGGTTCGCGGATGACTGCACAGGCAAGTGGCCTTCGTGCGCAATAGACGCTCAACTAGAAGTAGTACCACAACCCAATGAATGGCAGCCAACATTCTTGTAGGCGGAATTGAGCATCATCTTCTTTCTCATGTATCTCCCATCTTGCTTCTGCCACCGAAAAAGAAGAGAAACTAGATCCAAAGACCTCCCTGGATCTCCATCGTGATTGGATCTAATCAAAACAAAAGGGGGAAGGGCCCGGAGAATTTTATTCCATGGCGGTAACATCATCCCCGTCTCTATGCCCCCTTCCGGAAACATAATTCTCCATGTCATCATGAAGTTGTTGACGTTGCCGCCACCACCACCTTCATCGGAACCGCCATGGAGAGACCAAATCCACCCTACCTCCTCGCCGTTGCCGGGAAGGAAGATGAGGAAACAAATCCACAGTACCAAAATATTTGGCACGAAGAAACCCTAACCCTAAAAAGACTCAATCTAAGATTGGTCTGGGCCGAACTAGAGGATTTGCGTGACGCGGGGAGCCACCGCCGCCGCCCCCTCCCAGGTCCACCACTGTTGGTCCCCCTCCCTCCTCCTCCGGCGAGTCTCGCCGGAGGTCGGAGGGAGTGAGGATCCATCCCTATAACAGCGATGATTATGGATAGTTGCCAGCACAGAAATATCTTCCAAACAACATAGGGAAAGGAACACACTTCTACGCTTTAAGCAGAACACAATCAAATATATTTTTGTTTTGAGGGCCAATCCGATTCAGATATTGAGAAGTTGAGTGCAGGCACGCAAGGTTGGAGGCCATGGCAGCTCACAAGGGTGAGCCCTCTTCACAGGCTGCCTAGCGCGTTCCACCTCGTTGGTCTCGATGTCTACACTGAAGCTCTGATCGCATTTCATCACCACGATCAGCGCTGCGCCTGCGCGTCTGGTAGCGTTGAGGTCGACAAATGGGGCCAAGATGAAATACGTCCCCGGCCATGGTACTAGGCTAAGAAGCTCAATTGTCTTCTCAGCCGTCCACTCGCAGCCGCCGCCATGGAGCCTCACGAAGACCGTCATGTTGCCGCCGGCTACACTGAGAACAACGATACGGTCCTCGCCATCGCGGCCGGTGGTGACACCCAAGCGAACCTTGCTTCCCCATTCCTTCGTCTTCGTCTCCTGCAGGATGCAACACGAGAACTCGGCCGTCCTCTTGTTAAGGGAGAGCAAGCATACCACACGAAAGTTTGACATGCCGATGCCACCTGCCTCGCCGTCGACGAGGTATTCAATAGGCGAATGGTACCCGGCGAAGACTGCCATGGGCGCAGGAAGAACTCTCTTGTAGCGCTGTGTCAGAGGATCGCAGACGACCATGTCCCAGATCCCTCCGGAATCAGGCAAGAGATCCAGAAGGAGGAGGGTTCCGCGGCTATCACGAATTCTCCAATTCGGCGGTGCGGCATTGATACTCTTGAGGAAGTTGAGGGAGTAGCGGTGGCGGGGGATAGCTGGCGACAAGGGTTGAAACTTTATGTTGCGCTTGCGCCAAGGCCAATCCCATCTCTGATAGTAAACACCAGCCACGGGTGGTCCATGAAGAGTACAGAACTGGTGCAGGAAACCTGCCTCGGCGACAACGCGGCGCCATCGCTTGCACGTCGACGATGCGTCGAGGAGGCAGAAGTGCGAGTCGACGCGCAGAAGGATAAGCTCGAGGATGGCATCAGGGATGGCGTCAATGCTCATGGTAAATACTACGGTATGTGCAGTCGCCCCCGAAACCTTAAACGAGGCAAGAAATCTTTTTCTTGGACCTATTTTTGGTTTGCCAGACTCCTCGTCGGCACGGATGCATGTATGTACCCAATATATGGAGGCGGTTTGAAGCCGAGTTCGAGTCCGATTTACTAAAGTTGAAACCGTAAGATAGGATGCCAGATCCCTTAAATAAATTAGAATTATATATGTATGTAGTCCAAACAAGACATGTGCTGGTACCAAAATGATTCTACTGACCAAAATTACTAAAGAGCTAAATGCATAGGAGAAGCGACATTGATACTATGGAGGAAGCCGAGGGAGAAGCGGCGGGAGGAGATAGTTGGCGAGGAGGGTGAGAACTCTCTGTGACACTCCAATTAAGGTTACGAACTGTAAAATACAAAGGTAGGTTCATTAAATATACTAAGAACGACCCACATGCGTGAAATAATCCAGTTTTTCTCGCTTCTTGTAAATTTCATACTATATCATTATTTTTACCCACGTGGCATATCATTTATGAGAATGAAACAAACACATAATTTATAGTGAGACTAACCTTAACTTTTGAGCCGTACATTTATGGGTCCCACTGATCACAAAGGTAGGAGCTGATATGTAGAGGTTATTGCTGGAGTTAGGAGTATATATCAAGGCCTCAAAAAGTCTGATGAGCACCTACTTAAAAAAATAGGAGCCATTGCTGGAGATCTTCTCAAATTCTTAATTAACTTAGAGCTTGCTCCAGTAATTAAATAGTGCTAGCTGCAATAATGCTTGCAACGGAAAACAACACGCACAACAAATTTAATGTATATAGCTCGCAGCACAGAATTATTTTCCAAATAACATACACTACCGGATCCAGGCTCTTTGCCGTGAGCCTAGCACTCTCGGCAAAGAGGCTCATCCTCTCGGCAAAGGCTTTGCCGAGAGCCGGCTCTCGGGAAAGCTGACTCGGCAAAGATTTTCTCGGCGAAGCTACCTTTGCCGAGAGCTTTCCTCCGGGATCACGGCAAAGCGTTTGCCGTGTGCACAGGAGGTATTTGCCGAGAGCATGTAGACTCTCGGCAAAGAGCCTGGCCCTAACGCCGGCGAGACGGCGTTGCGCCGTCTCTGTGGGGCCCGCAGCTGGGTTTGCCGAGAGCCATGAGCCAGGCTCTCGGCAAAGCACTCAAGGTTTGCCGAGAGTCACGTGCCTGGCTCTCGGCAAAGAATTCAAGGTTTGCCGAGAGCCTGGCACGTGGCTGTCGGCAAAGAGGCCATGGGGCCCACACCGGGGGGCAGGCGCGGGGCCTCTGCACAGGGGTTTTGCCGAGAGCCTTGGCCAGGGCTCTCGGCAAAAAATGGCATCTTTGCCGAGAGCCTTGGCCGGGGCTCTCGGCAAAAAATGGCATCTTTGCCGAGAGCCTGGCCCCATGCTCTCGGCAAACCCCTGGGCTGAGGCCTTTTTTATTTCTTATTTGCTCATATATGGTGCACAACAACTGAAATATATCACACATACATCTCAAATACATCACAGGCAATTAATATAACCAATACACAAACATTTCATGCACATAACATACTGTTTCAACCACAAGTTTAACCAGAAGTTTAACAACAAGTTATAGCACAGTCCATGCACATAACATTCAAGTTCGACCATAAGTTTAACCACAACGTCCGTCAACTACCTAATGGTGGTGCCGCCATTCCCACGGGTTGTGTGCTTGGGAGGGGCTGGAGAGGTCGCGATCCTGTGAGCCCTGCCCGTCCTGCTGAGTTCCCCAAGGCGACCAGTCCGACACACGAGGCGCCGACACACGAGGCGCAGGCGACACACCAGGCGACATGTTGACCATTCTAGCGGGATCATTTGATCCCGCCGAGAGACCCTGCAGAAAGGAGAAATGTTTTCACGTGAGACAAGATTTAACCAATGAACTTACAAACCAAAAGTTTTTATACTCACAGGGGTCGGTTGCCGAGGCGGTGGCTGAAACTGAAGCTGTGGAGGAGGGACGGACACTTGAGTGCCCACGCTCTGCATCCAGGCGTACATCTGGGTCAAGTTGGCCTGTAGGCTCTCCCGTTCGGTCCTCTCTTTGGCGAGCTGGGACTGCATTACATTCAAAATATATATGTTAGAATGCGAAGCAATTGTACATCAAAAGCAATGGAAAACAAAGTAAAAAAGAAATAACCTGTAGAGACGATATCTGCAGCTGCTCCTGTGTCATGCGTGGGCGGATTGTGTCGCTTCCGCTCGGCGCCCTTTGCCGAATCTCGAGGAGTCTTGGCGTCGTGGTCGAGTCCATGACGCTGTCACCCATCCAGTACCGCCCATGCTTCTTCCCTCCGCCCACCTCCATGACGACTCGCCCATCAAAGTTCTGGGTGCTTGGAGCGTAGTCTGGCCCATGGACCTCCCTTGACCTAGACGTGTACGAACTGACCCTCGGAGGGATGGTGGGGTTGGTGAACGCCGAGTCGGGAGTGTCCTCGCTGTAGTCGATGTCGTCCGTTGCCTTGCCCATATGAGCTAAGCACCACGCCTTGAACTGGGGGCAGTCCCGGTTGCCATGTGCTGCCGACTGCAGAAAAGGAGAACAAAGCGGTTAGAATGTTTTCATAATGTCTTGCATCAGAATAAACAATTAAAGCCGCTTACCCATGCCTTCGCGTATCCCGTGAGGTCTCGGCTGCCCTGGTGGTGCGATGGTCCTGCCATCTTCAAACGCCTGTCCCGGTGAATATTGTGCTTCTCCTGCCACTCGGGAGAGCACCACTTGTCCACCATCTTCTCCCAGGCCTCTGTGTGATTATTACACCAACTAGGAGGCACCTGCAATTCAATGCAATTAAGGTAGAAGATCCAATGAAGCATGTTTATTCTCAGAAAATAAAAGTTTTGATGTTAGTTAGTTACCTTGAGGAAATCCTCCCTCTCCAACGTCATTGTTACGGCTTGCCTCTTGGTGACCTTTCGATGTTCGTAGTGGGCGTGGTAGTGCACGATGGCCTGGAGGCGCGCCTCATAGTGAATGTCGTGCAGGAGCTTCTGGCAGGCTCGGTGGGCGTTACGCTCCGCCCTCACCTCAGTTCCCTCCTCGCACCTGTAGAAATCCTGCATATACACACATCAATTATTATGTCAGTATTGAAAATGCGATGAATTCAGTAATGTAGTGCCACAAAGACTTACCCACAACTCGGCCTTCACCCGCTCCGCCTTGTTGTTGTACGCTCGGCCCAGGGTGTCCGGCTGGTCCGGCGCGGAGTAGTAGTGCTCAAAGTGAAAAGCCGGCTCGTACTTTCCGGCATGCTGGACCATGCCGGGGAAGTGCTCCTTGCACAAGAGGCCGAGTATGCCATTAAAAAGGCGTGAGTGGTTTCCACTGCCCACCAGGTCCCAACCCCTGAAAATAATTACAATACAATATTAGTTTCTATTGAGATCGCAACTAATCATAGGGAAATTAAGGGTCACGTCAAAAGCACTGACCTTTGTCCAGCGGGTCTAATCACTGGGCGTAGGTGTGGAGGTGGCCGGGGAGGGAGGGTCGACGGGCCTCGCAACCAAACCTTCGGCACGTCCTCTACACCTTCGTCGTCCTCCTCGTCCTCCTCCTCCGGCTCGTACTCCCCCTCCACCTCCTCACCCTCCACCTCCCTAGCATCCTCCTCCTCCTCCTCCTCCTTGTCCTCGTCCTCCTCGTCCTCCTCCTCCTCCTCCTCTGCCTCCACCGACTCGTCCTCCGAGTCCGGCTGCCTATAAGGCCGAAAGTCCGTGTCTTCTTCCTCCACGTACTCGTCCTCGTCGAAGAGCTGAATCTGTGGCATCGGCTCTCGAGGAGGCTCTCGACGCGGCTCTCGACGCCTGAAACTCCACCAGCTCCTCCTGCCCGACCCCGACCCCGAACCCGACCCCTCCCCTCCTCACTCGTCCTTGGTACACGGACGACACCTTCCTCACTTTGCCGCCCGCCATATTTGTTCAGTCACCTGAAAATAAAAAAGAATGAACAAATTAGAACAAATAAGCAAGATATACTTAGAAACAGGCTAAAAAACATAACTACACATAACATAGCAAGATGTAACTTTAAAATATAAATCTAAAACATAACTAGAAAGTAACGTACATATTTTTCTAGAAATAATCATCATCATCAAGATTTTGTTCCTCATAATACTCATCATCACTATCCCGTGCATCAATTTCATCATGCCCGTGCTCCAAAGGGGCAATGTCATCACTGTCATCATTTAATTGCCATCGCTCAAGTAATCGTAAGTCCATCACATTTTCAACCTCATCTCCATCGTCTTCCTCACCTAGATCTTCATTGTCTACTTCCATTCCGATCGCTTCCGCTAAGTCTATGACAAAACTCCCTTCAAGCCCATCTTCTTGGAAAAATTCTCCCTCGTATGTGCTCGGGTCAATATTGTAATCATCATTGTTTGGGACTGGTAGTTTGCCATGTGGTGATACCTTGTACACAACATCCCATCCCTGAAGACGCTCGTCCGTCTGACAAGGATACTGGAGAAAATAAACTTGTGTGGCCTGTTGAGCAACAATATAGACATCATCTCCTGCATAGACGGAAGACTGTCGGACCTCGACTAGGCCAAGATTGGTGTTCGTCTCACTTGTTCGGGATCAAACCATTGGCACTTGAATACGACAGGATTGAAAGGAGTGCTACCACGAAACCCCAATTCGTAAATTTCCTCGATTCTGCCATAATAGTCAACGCCGTTAGAGCCCGGCGTAAACACTCCGCTATTAGTTGTTTTTCGATTGGGCCGACTACGCTCGTGTCTTGTTGTGTGAAATCGATATCCATTAACATCATAACCGGAAAATGACCTGACCCTGTAGTCAAAGCCATTGGCAACTTGTCTCAACTCGGCACTCATAGAACCATCGGATTGTCCCTGTGTAGGATCAAGTAGGAAAGGTACATCGTTGTCATATCCGTTACGCATGAGGCATGTACAACAAAGGAATATGACGGTACCTTGTTTTTGAACCAAGAAATGAAATTAGGCATTCCAGGTCCCGCACCTTCCCTGAGAAGCTTATCGTATTCCTTTGGGGTTGCTTCCCTTGATCGACGCCAATATTGATGATGAAATTCTCTGTAGCAACAACAGACAAGGGTGTTGGATACAGAATAGTTGAACTATGGAAAACAAGGTTGAGAACTTACGACATGTACACCTCTACTTCGGAGAGGTTGGTCAAGATATATAGCATGATCTTGCGCCACTCTGAAATGTCCAGAGTATTGTTGGTCGCGCCACTAGCACTGCCTAGTTGCCCTCGGAATATGCTCAGATTCGATTCATTGCAGCCAACATTGTAACGAGGAGGGGGATTATGCACGCTAGGAAGGTTGTCAGAATAGTACTTTGTTGTGAAATTTGACACCTCCTCCAGAATGAAAGCCTCTGCAATGGAAGCTTCAATTTTGCATTTGTTTTTACATTTGCTGCGTAGAGTCTTTTGACATCTCTCGATTGCGTAGCACCAACGTGCTTGCGCAGGCCCACCCATTCGTGCCTCGTACGGGAGGTGCAAAATCATATGCTGCATCGGATTCATGAAACCAGGTGGAAAAATCTTCTCCATCTTACAGATCAAGACAGGTGCCAGCCTTTCCATCTCGGTTATCACTATTCGAGATATCTCCTTGGCACAGAGCTGGCGGAAGAAAAAGCTCAACTCTGCCAGCACAACCCATACACAGTCGGGGACATAGCCTCGGACCATGACCGGTAGAAGGCGCTCAAGCCATATGTGGTAGTCATGACTCTTGAGCCCATTGACTCGCATGGTGGCAAAGTTAACTCCTCTCCTCCAATTGGCCGCATATCCATCAGGGAACATTAATGTCTGGAACCATTGGAGTACTTCCCACCTTTGGGCCCTCGTCAGAACATAATCAGCCTTGGGCTTCTTCCAGTTCTTGCCGGTTGTGGGAGGCACCATGTTCATCTTTGGTCTATCACACATCGTTGCTTGATCCACTCGGGCCTTAACATTGTCTTTGGTCTTATCAGCAATGTCCATGAGTGTTGAAAAAAGAGCCTCGGCATTATTCTTCTCGGTGTGCATCAGATCAATGTTATGAGGAAGAAGAATGTCTGGCATATAGGCGAGCCTCCACAGTCCAGACTTATGAGTCCAGTTATGATCCTGACCATATCCTACAAAACCACCTTGTTCGTTGACCTGGAGAGCGGCTACCTGAGCACAAACCTCAGCACCGGTCATAATGTGCGGTGCAGGGTCTGTAACTGCAACACCTTTCGTGAAATTCCGGATGTCTCGCCTGAATGGATGGTTCAAAGGGAGGAATTGCCGGTGTTTGTCGAACGCGGAATACTTTCCACCCTTACTCAGCCAAATGAACTTCACACCTGCCTTGCAAATTGGGCATGGAATCACCCCGTGAACACACCAGCCGCAGAATACCCCATATGCTAAAAAGTCATGCAAGGAGTAGTGATACCAAACATGCATTATGAAATTTCTCTTTGTGGCTCGGTCGTACGTCAATACCCCTCGCTCCCAAGCATGCTCCAATTCATCAATAAGAGGCTCCATATAGACATTCATATTAGCCCCCGGGTGATCAGGAATTATCAAAGACAGGAAAATGTTCTGCCGAGAAAAGATGACGCCGGGGGGGGGGGGAGATTGAGAGGGATAACAAACACGGGCCAGCAAGTGTATGAGGCAGCCCCCATCCCATAAGGCTGGAACCCATCTGTGGCCAGAGCAACGCGAACGTTACGGGCCTCTGCGGCTTTGCCACGATGAATATGATCAAAGTGTTGCCATGATTCACCATCGGACGGATGTACCATCTTGTCAGGATTGTATCGACGTCCATTTTTATGCCATGTCATTTGTTTCGCAGATTCCTCGGTCATGTATAGCCGTTGGATCCGTGGGATGCACGGCAAGTACCGTAGGATTTTCACGGGGAGCTTGCTCTGCTTCTTCTGTCCATCACCAGCATCTTCCTCCACGTACCTAGACGAGTTACACTTTGGACAGTACCTCGCATTCTCGTGTTCTTTCCTAAACAACACGCATCCATTTGGACAGGCATGGATCTGCTCATAGGGCATCTTGAGTTCGTTGAGGAGTTTTGTTGCCTCGTACAATGTCTTTGGAAGAATGTGACCCTTAGGAAGCAGACTACCGACAACACTCAAGATATTATTGAAGGCCTCCCGCCCAAGGTTATACTGGGACTTTAGCGCCATTAGACGTGCAATGCCATCCAGCTGAGAAACCTTGGTATGCCCGTGTAAGGGTTGTTGAGCCGCGGACAACATGTCGTAGTACGCTTTTGCGGTTACCTCCGGCTCCTCCTCACTAGGTCCTTCATTGAAGTGGGCTTGGTCATAGTCATTTAACATGTCCCCTACCCCGGCTTCATCATCAAACTCCATGACACGTTGCCTCACCACCTCCTCCCTTCTCTGATCGGTTTCGCCATGGTAGACCCACCGAGTATAGCCGGCAACAAACCCATTCTTGCAGAGATGAGTACTCATATCTTTCTTTGTTTGTCGTTTCTTGTTTTGACAACGACTGCATGGACACCAAGTCGCATTGGCTCCTTTAGCCTTAGCAAATGCTAGTCTAATGAATCTCTGGGTCTTGTCCATCCATTCATTTGTAAACTGACGCGGACTCGGGCGGCCCGTGTACATCCACTCACGGTCAGCCATCCTTTCACATTTTAATGAGGGATATAAATATCTTAAGTATCTACACGCTCCTTATACTTTCTAATAGGCAAAGATAGGTCCTAATCCCACCCGAGGATGCGGCGATGACGTTAGTTTCCATGCTCTACTCCTATCCAAGACAGATTTTCGGCAGCATCTCCCCGCTGTTCTCCAGATACACGTCCTTGAAAGGAGAGTGTGCATCCGAAGAACAACAGGGAGATGCTGCCGAAACTCTGTCCCGGATAGAAGTAGAACATGGAAACTAACGATATCGTCGCATCCTCGGGCTGTCCAATAAACGTGGACAATTCGAAACAGATACAGTTTTACATATGATATGCAGAGATCTGCATATCTCAAACTGTATCTCTTTCGAACGGGAGACGCCTAACTAGGTTACGTGACCTAAAACATGAAACGAAAAGACAAGTGTTCTATGTCTCACCTTGCTATCTGGCTAGCGTCGATGACGGTGAGCGTCAGCTAGCGTCGAGGAAGACGAGCGTCGACTCCTCTCCTGGAAAAATAACATAACAATTTCAATGAAAAATTTCGGCAGCAATTCCCCTGCACGGTGAGGTTTCTAAAGCCCACCATCATATCGATTTAGTCACAAAGAATCACATCCATATATAGAATCACATTCACTTTATAGAATCACATATTCATACAATCATATACATCCACAAATATAGAACAATCATCATATCAATTTGTATTTTAAAATTAACTCATTCCTACACATGAATCCAAATTTTCTACAAGTTTATACAATTTTTAATTCAAAACAAATATACCAAAAAAAAATACCTACACCGAGGGATGGGGCGGCGAGGGCGCGGCCGGGCGTGGGGGCGGCGCGGGGGGTGGCGCAGGGGGCAGCGCGGGGGGGCGGCGCGGGGGGTGGGCGGCAGCGGCGCGGGGGCGGCGCGGGCGGCGGCGCGGGGGGCGGTGGTGCGGGGCAGGGGCGGGCGGAGATAAGAATGAGAGTGAGAGGAGAGGTGAGATGAGAGAACGGTTAAGTGTAAAGAAGACCCTGTTTGCCGAGAGCCTAGATCTGGCTCTCGGCAAAGCCCGGATTTGCCGAGAGCCAGATCTAGGCGCTCGGCAAACAGGGCGTTTGCCGAGAGCTAGATCTGTGCTCTCGGCAAACAGGCTCAAACTGACCATAAAGAAAGGCACGTTTGCCGAGAGCCAGATCTGGCTCTCGGCAAAGATTCAATTTTCAGTTCGAAAAATTTCAAATTTCAGTACGAAAAATTTCAAACTAGTTTGCCGTGAGCTCCTCCGTAAACTCTCGGCAAACATCTCTTTGCCGAGAGCCACAAGGCCGAGCTCACGGCAAACACCCTGTTTGCCGTGAGCTCTCCTTGAGGCTCTCGGCAAAGAGTTGATCCCCCATTATAGTTTTTATTTTATTGTGCTCTCCATTTCTTTTTTCTAAAGTGTTGATGATACTGATCTTATTTCATATGATGAGTAAAATCATGAAGTCCTATTTGTTTACATATTATTTCATTATTTCATGTGTATTTTAGTAAATTTTCATTATTTCATGTATATATGAAGTAGAAATATATATCAAATTATTCTGAAAAAATACCAAATTTTGACATAGACCATATTATAGTGTCTATAACATGTGCACAAAGTTTTGCATGCAAACTCAAATTTAAAGTTCCCTTTGAGTTCAAATTCTAGAGATCACATGTGATGTTTACGAAACTTCTACGGAGATGTTCAGATTTGTGCATGGTTTGACACAAAATTGCCCGAAACCTCGTCTAACTTTTCCCACACTCTTAGTACACCAAATCATTGGATGTCTACAAAAATCATGATTTTCGGACTCCATTTGCTATTTTTAATAATTGCAAAACTATTAATCCACGTGGTTTTTTCCATGTTTTCATTGAAATATACTCTTATTTTGTTGGTAAGGCTTCACATCACACTTACTTACATGAATCTCATTAGTTAATTCATTTTTTACCATTTTTCAAATCGTTTCTCTATTCAACTTAGAATTATTCCATAAACCCAACAAATTGATACAAAGAAATTAAAAATAGTAAACAAATTGGTAAAATAGTCAAATGCTCACATGTTGTACTTTGTAGGATGTGTGAACTAAGAAAATTTGTTTGGGCGTTGAAATATGAAATATGTGGGACACGTTTGCCGAGAGCCGTCAGTAAGCTCTCGGCAAAGATTCCCTTCGCCGTGAGGCTATGGGAAGCTCTCGGCAAACCATGCCTTTGCCGAGAGTGTACGGAAAGCTCTCGGCAAAGAGGCTGCCACGTGGCCATGCCGGCCTGACTGATGCCGTGCCACGTGTCCAATTTTGCCGAGAGGACGTCCGCTGCTCTCAGCAAACAACCCTTTGCCGTGAGCTCCTTGTAGGCTCACGGCAAAGACGTTGACGGCCGTTAGCCGCCCCACACGCCGTCTCTGGCGGCAAGAGCACGAGCGTGGCACGTGATCACGTATGCCGAGAGGTCCCTGTTTGCCGAGAGTCTCTTTGCTCAAGCTCTCGGCGAAGTTTGCGTTCGTCGAGAGTTCAAACTTTGCCGAGAGCCGATCCTTGTAGGCTCACGGCAAACATTGTTGTTGCCGACGGTTGTTCCTTTGCCGAGAGTCTAGAGGCTTGGCTCACGGCGAACGTCTTGTTTGCCGAGAGCCCGACATTTGGCTCACGGCAAAGATTTAAGCTCTCGGCATATTAGGATTTTCCGGCAGTGATAGGAAATTGAAAACGCAACTACGCTTTAGGCAGAACACAATTCAGCCATTGAGAATTTGAATGCAGGGCACACACAAGGTTGGAGGCCATGGCAGCTCGCAAGGGTGAGCCCTCTCCACATGCTGCCTAGCGCGTTCCACCTCGTTGGTCTCGATGTCTACACTGAATCTCTGATAATATTTCATAACAACGATCAGGTCTGCTCCTGCGCGTGTGGTAGCGTTCCAGTCGATAAATGCGGCCAGGCGGAAATACGTCTCCGGCCATGGTACTAGGCCAATAAGCTCAATAGTCTTCTCAGGCGCCTACTCCTGACTGCCGCCGTCATGGAGCCTCACGAAGACCATCATGCTGCCGCCGGCCACACCGAGAACGACAATACGGTCCTCGCCGTCGCGGCCGGTGGTCACACCCAAGCGTCCGACGCTGCTTACCTCATCTCCCCATTCCTCCATCTCCGGCAGGACGCAACACGAGAACTCGGCTGTGCTCTTGCTAAGACAGAGCACCTTCCTTCCTCCGGTGCGCCAATATTCAAAACCCCTGGTGCTTCCCAACCAACGTCCCACTTTTACACCAACGCTTACTATGCTCCGGCTGCCGGAGGCGGTGAAGACGCCGGCGTCGCAGTGCCCGGCGGTGCCTCGGAGAAAGCATACCACACGGAAGTTCGACATGCCGATGCCACCTGCCTCGCCCGCCGTCGACGAGGTGCCCAATGAGCGTTTCGTATCTGGCGAAGGCCGTGACAGGAGGAGGAATCCTCTTGTAGCGTTTTGCCAGAGGTTCGCAGACAATCATGTCGATAGGATTTGGACCAAGCTTGAACTCTCGGTCAGGCAAGCGATCCAGGAGGAGGAGGGTTCCGCGGCTGCCACGGATTAGCCAATCCCAAGGAGCCACATTGATGCTCTCGAGGAAGCCGAGGGAGAAGCGGTGGCAGGAGATATATAGCTGCCGACGAGGGTTCGAACTCTATTTTACGCGAACCCGATCTCTGATAGTAAACACCGGCGACGGGCGGTCCATGCAGAGCGCGGAACTGGCGCAGGAACCCGGCCTCGGCGACAACGCGGCGCCATCGCTTGCACGTCGACGATGCGTCGAGGAGGCCCACCCAAGTGTGACTCGATGCGCAGCAAGATGAGCTCGAGGATGGCATCGGGGATGGCGTCTATGCTCATGGTATACGGTATTTCCTGCACCTATTTGGTTGCCAGACTCACTCCTCGTCGGCAAGAGTATATGTACCCAACCTGGAGGCGCCCAGTTTGAAGCCCAGTTCGACTCCGATTTACTAAAGTTACCAAACCGAAATATATTAGGAAATACGCACGTGGTTAAAAAAAAATCAGCTATTATCTATTCAACCTATCATATCATTGCTAATGTAGTATTAGCCCCACTACTTCCCTTATCTTTGAAATAATCCAACTCTTCTCGCTTCTTGTAAATTTTATAGCATATCATTATTTTTACCCCCATCGCATATCATTTATGAGAATGCAACAAATGCATAATTTATAGTGAGATTGACCTTAACTAATATATCAAGGCCGCAAAATGTAGGAGAACATCTACTTAAAAATGTAGGAGCTTGAAGTAGGGGCCACTGCTGGAGATGTTCTTGAATTCTTAATTAACTAGTGCTGGCTGCAGTAATTAAATAGTGCTAGCTGCAATAATGCTTTGCAACGGAAAACAACACGCGCAACCAATTTATCTACCATTATGCTCTCAGCACAGAATTATTTTCCAAATAACTTAGGAAAAAGAAAACGCAACTACGCTTTAGGCAGAACATAATTCAGCCATTGAGAAGTTGAGTGCATGCACGCAAGTTTGGAGGCCATGGCAGCTCGCAAGGGTGAGCCCTCTCCTCAAGCCTTCGTTCGACTTTCACCTCGTTGGTCTCGATGTCTACACGGTACCTCAGATTTACTTTCGTCACCACGATCAGCGCTGCCGCTGCCCGTGCGGTGTCGATATGATCGATATATGCATATCCCGCCCAGCTGAAAGACGTCTCCGACCATGGTAGGCTAAGGGCAATGCTCTTCTCAGCCGCCCACTCGCAGCCGCCGCCATGGAGCCTCACGAAGACCGTCATATTGACGCCGTCGTGACTGAAAGCAACGATACGATCCACGCCATCGCGGCCGGTGGTGACACCCAAGCGTACCTTATTGCCTCTGCATTCCTTCTTCGACGTCTCCTGCAGGACGCAGCAGGACAACTCGGCTGTGGTCATGTCAAGAGAGAGCACCTTGCTTCCCCCGCTGTACCAGTATTCAAAGCCCTTGCTGCGTCCCATGCTATCCTTCACTTCTGCACCAACGCTTACTAAGCTCCAGGGCCTGTTGCTATCGGAGGTGGTGAAGACGCCGGCGTCGTAGTGCCCGGGGCGGCCTCGAAGCAAGCATACCACACGAAAGTTTGACAAGCCGATGCCGCCGCCTGCCTCGCCATCGACGAGGTGTCCAATGAGCGAATCGTACCCGGCGAAGATGTCCGTGAACGGAGGAGCAACCCTCTTGTAGCGCTTTGTCCAAGGTTCGCAGACGACCATGTCCCTAGGAACAGGGTCATAGAACGTTCCGTCGTCGCGATCGAGGAGGAGGAGGGTTCCACGGCTATCCCGGATTCTACTGTGGAGGAAGCTGAGGGAGAAGAGGTCGCAGGGGATGGCTGCCGACGAGGGTTCAAACGTTATGTCAAACCAAGTCGAACACTGAGAGTAAACACCGGCGACGGGCGGTCCATGCAGAGAACTGAACTGGCGCAGGAAATTGGTGTCGGCGACAAGGCGGCGCCATCGCTTGCACGTCGACGAGGCGTCGAGGAGGCTGAAGTGCGAGTCGATGCGCAGAAGGATAAGCTCAAGGATGGCATCAGGGATGGCGTCAATGCTTATGGTATACGAGGTAAATCTTTTTCTTGGCATATTTTTGGTTTGCCAGACTCCTCGTCACCAAGGATTTATGTACCCAATCGAGGTGGTTTGAAGCCAAGTTCGAGTCCGATTTACTGAAGTTACCAAACCCTAAAATACAAAGGTAGGTCCATTAAATCTCTACAATTAAAAAGATCAAGGTTAGTAATCGCGTAGCATCCCCTTCACGACCAATGGCCTCCAATACCCTTTACTGTCTGCGTTCGACTTGCCCTTCTCCAATCCGCTTCCCTTTAGCGAGCCTCCGTAGCCGCAGAACTCGCCCTCCTTTTCTCATCTTTCTTTTCCCAAGCAGCAAACCAATCACTCTCACCGATCGTGGATAAGAGAGAAGGCGATTCACGAGGCCAACCACGCCCGATCGACCCCGGGCTGCCCTCGCGACCTCGCCATCAAATGTGCCTCCATGCCACCCACCCTCGTGTCTGCCCTAGTTATTGTCCATGGCTGCCGCACTCGCATCCGCCTGCCCTCGCCCTTGGCCGCCACCCTCGCATGCCACCGCAGCCGCTCTTTTCCGCCCTAGTTACATTTGTGTCACTCTGAGTTGTAATAAATACTTACTATTCGATTGCTGAGATATGGATGTGGTTACATATATGAAATTACATCCGATTTATCTTTAAAACACCTGTGAGGATAGCAGACCACTTCCAAGCTGTTGCAAGCTTGTTGGGCAACGTGTTTATTGGGTCGTACACCATCAATTCCTGAAATCGAATAGTTACCTTTATGCAGCTGAAGGAATCACCGGCCGCTCGGAGATTCCGTAAGTGGGTTTGCTTCTTTTTTCTTTTTCTTCTTTTTTATTTTCCCCCAAATTTGTATCTATATATATATCAATTGTATGTCATTTTTTTTGGTTATAGGAAAATTTGCTAGCCTACGAAAGTCTCTCCGTTATTCATCGGCCATGTAACGACGCGTGCAATTTATCATAGTAAAAAATGAAAAAGGGGCCTCCACTCCACTTCATGTTATGAAAATGCACTATGTCCCCCGTAACCTTAACGCGGATAGGGATTTCACATCATCGGTTCCTCGTGATGAAATCGAGGAGGAAACAGTCCAGGTTGCTCTTCTATTTAGTTTTTGGTTCCTAGGTGCTTAAAATTGATCCTTCCATATCTAATGTTTAGATTCTATTTACGAGGACTAACTATAATTTAATCACGAAATTAATTGCAGAAGCACTAGACTTTTCGCGAGATGAATCTATTAAGGTCAATTAACCCATGATTAGCATGTGCTTCGATGGCGTAATCATGACATAATTAAGCTTCATAAATTCATCTCCCAAAAAACTTTACAGCTCATGGAATTCATTACCTCATTAGTTTATGTTCAACACTCCTAATTAGTATCCAAACATAGGATGCGACTGAGTTTATATTAATCCCCCGGGGAACCAACACTCCCTCACATGACCTCTTTCTTTTATGGTTTATCTCACCTAGCATAGCCAGAAAAGGGTGCATGACAGGGATGGCAAATCATGCTTAACTATCGACCTAATGTCTATATTTATCAGTGGAGTTCTTCAAGGACATGGTAAACAAATTTTCTATATTTTTGTACAAATAGCTTTTTGCATTCCTTTGAGATTAAGTTAGTACCAGATTATAATCATGTTTCAAAGACCACTTGCACACATCTAGTCATGTATTTGTACTTTAAGGTGTGTTGTTGTGGTTTTTATTCTTTATCTATTTGCTTTTGTGTTTGTAACATATTCTTTTACGAGAGCTATAAGATTATTACAATATTGCTATATAATATAAGATTATCCATTCTCATAAATAGTAAAGCATTGATACTAAGACACATACATGATCATAATATTATTTTGTAAGAAATGTCTTTTACGGGCGCGACATTAGGGCGCCTGGCGTCCTAGTATTTCTGTAGCGTGTGATATGCAGTGAAAGTGACCTGAATAGAATAGATCGCCTGGAAAGTATAGGTCCTGAATAAGATGGTACAAAAGCACATGATTACATTTTATTTGGTTGCTTGTATAAGATGGCGCATGTTTTGTTTTTGTTTCATTAGATGAATACTTTTGCTAGAGTAGCCTTACTCTCTCCGTCCCTTATTAAGGGTCGCGTGGGAACTGTATTCGCGAGAGGATTACGGTTCAGAGCGATAGTTAATAATGGACGGAGGGAGTAGGGGTATCTTCGTCTCTTCATTGATCTATGTTTTTATTTGACATAATTTTAGCCTAAATACTTCTAATTGAAGTTAATGGCTATGAATTGCACTTCAATCTAAATAGCACCATTGCATAATATTGTCTCCTTTTAAGACTCCTTTTTTACAGCTACATGGCTAATGGAGTGTGCCATTTATCCTATTTTGTGCACTTAGTTGTGCACAAATCGTGGCGCCTCCATTAAAAAAAAAGTAGTGTCCCTACAGCTGAACACAGAGTAATTGTGCTTCTCTGATTCAGCAATTTCACGGGTAAAGCAATTTGGTAGACCGTAGATGCTTCCAGGAGTAGAACGTCTTGGCTCGGCAAAGCTGATCATTTTTCATGGATCCATGAGCGTGCCCCATGTTCGATCCAGAACAGCTGGTGAGCTTGCAAGTACGCACAACAGCTGGATGGACATTGCCACGTTGGACAACGCGATGAGCCGTCATTGACTTACTTAGTCTAACAAAAGAAAAATAAGTTTTTAGTACTATAATTTCCCTATCCAATAGCAGAACGTCTTCGCTTGAGAAAGCTGATCTTTTTTTATGCGATCCATGTGCCTGCCCCATGTTCAATCTAGAACAACTGGTGAGCTTGCCAGTATGCACAGGAGCCGGATAGACATTGGACAACGTAATGAGCGGTCATTGACTTACTTAGTCTAACAATGAGTTATTAGTACTATACTTTCCCTATACGATATATAAAATAAATCCCGTTTGGATCCATGGTGCCAAAAAAATTTATTAGGAGGGAATCTTGTCATTTAGGTTTATTAAATAAAAGCAATTCAACATCTTTTTTTTAACTGTCATGTAGCCAAGTTCCTATGGAGAGTCGTACAGTTTGCCTTTGATTTAAACCCACCTCATAGCATTACCAATTTGTTTGGTAATTGGATCATGGGTGGTGGAACCAAGTTTAAAAGACAACTGTTAGTAGGAGCATCTTCTTTATGTTGGGCTATTTGGCTTAGTAGGAATGATCTTGTGTTCGACAAAGCTCCGACTAAAACTTATATGCAGATACTATATCGGGGCACCCACTGGCTCAGATTCTGGGCACAGCTACAAAGGCGTGACGAAGACAAGGAGGTGATGCAAAAGGCATGTCAATCCTTGGAGGTTTTGGTCATGCAATTTTTTGCCAACCATGGGTGGAGATTTAGCAATAGGATTGGTCCTTAATAACGTCTCTCTCTCTTTTTTAGGTTGGCTAAGTTTGTTGCTTTTTGTTTAATCTTGTGTAAGTGATCGCAGACGGAAGAGCTGCAAACTTTGTAATAATCGGCTGTACCCTCTTTTGAGGTTAAGGTCGGGCACTTGTTTTTCCCATTATCTAAAAAAATAAAAGCAGGTTTAAGAAATAACTGCACAATCCTATACTAATTTGCGGGATGAATCTAATGAGGTACAACAATCAATGATTAGTGGCTAATTACTATACTGCAGCAAATTATAGCTTAATTTTGCCTATTAGATTGTCTCGCAAAATTACGGGGTTATGAAATGGGTTTTGTCGTTACTCTATGTTCAAATCTGTTAGAATCAATAACTATGTTGCCAATCAATTATCAAATCACAAACAATGGCCTAGAATCATTTTCCTTGCAAACATGTATGTACATGTAAGATAATTTATTGTACAAATGAGGTCACACTTGAGGCTGCCATCGACGACTGTGTGCAGCATGATTGAAGCGGGGTACCGAAATTATGTATTGACTAACAAACATTACACTGGGCATTAATGAGTTAATTAAAATTTACTTCGCCGTGCAAAGTCAAAATAATTCCATTCGGGCACGAAGGAACAATGCCATCGGAGTTGACTTGATTTTCCGACGTCGTCGGCAGTAGTTCTTTATTCGCTACTCAGGCATCTTGAGAACAAGAGCCTATATATAGTAATACAACTTGTTAGGATAGTCCGGGTCGTGCGGGCAAAGCTGTGTGAACAGTGAGTGATGAGTTGTTGACCTTGATTTATCAATGAGATTATTAAATAAAATCTTCTTACCCATTTTTATGTACACGCTACTAACAACGCACAGGCATATAAAGCCTAGGATCAGTGGTCTGCCATCGCGCAGCTCCAATCTACTCCAATACTACTTGTCATTAGGATAGTCCGTCCTGCGGGCAAAGCTGTATGTAATAGCCAGTGAGAGATGGATGATGCTCATCCCAGATCATTCCTTCGCCTGCGCGAGTGCATCCTGCTGGTGGCCATCCAGGTGGTGACTATGACGTACGCGGCGGGGCTCAACCCGCCGGGCGGCGTCTGGGCAGATACCAAGAACGATGAGCACCTCATCACCGGCAACCCGATCCTCGCTCTCACCTACCACAAGAGATACAACGTGTTCAGCTCCAGCAACACGGCCGCACTTATGGTGTCTGCCATGGTCGTCCTCCTCCTGCTCTTCGTCAGGGGGAAGGGCAGCCGACGTCTCTGGTTCCACATCGTGCTGCGGAGTGTCTTGTCACTGGGCATGCTCGCCCTGGCAGTGGCCTACACCGCTGGGGCCAGCCAGCACATATTCACGACCTACGCCTCCATATCGGTACTCTTTCTATTTCTCTATGCCCTGTGGATGTTCTTTTTATGGCTGGGATCGACCCTTGATTTCGGGAATCATGTGTCTGAGAATTCTGAGAGTCCCCGCGGCTTGGTCAGTGCAATCTTCGTTGCAAGCATGACATACACTGCGGGGCTGAGGCCACCGGGAGGCTTCTGGCTGGATACCCAGGATGGGCACCGGGCGGGAGACCCGGGCCTACTGGTCCATTACCGGCGCCGCTTCACGGCATTCTTCGTTGGCAACACCATGGCGTTCTTCGCGTCCCTCTTCATCACCCCGGTGGTCATGACCAGCTACGACCGCAGGGACCACCATATCAAAGAGCTCATGGAAGTCGTATTGATTTATTCAAACTATATAGCACAGTATGGCCTTATAATAGCATATGCCGTTGGGAGCAACATGGACATGGCCTACATCGCCTATGTGGTCCTTGGAGGATTAGCCGTCATACCCGTGATGGTCGTCATCTTCGTGATGACCCAGTTGTTCATATGGCGGCCCATCTCAGATAAATGGCGGTCCATCACGGAGAAATGGTTCCAAAAACGTGCTAATGAAAGGTAAAATGGCTGATTTCAGTTTGACCTCTCTCCAGCATTATGTTGCGGTTTCTAATACACACTATATTCAGCTAACTACAATTATTTGCTACAAACAGGCCTGCGGATGGCGATTTGGCATCATCTCATGATGCTACAAACATGGGGGCAGACGGTGATTCGGCATCACCTAACCATGGAGATAAAGAAGTCAAAGGAATGGAACCCTTCTTCGCCCTGATGTTTACTACAATTTCTGCCGCGGTGACATACCAAGCAGGGCTCAACCCACCAGGCGGCCTATGGCCGGACGACCTGGACAGCCATAAGGCTGGCGACCCAATCCTCTTATCCAAGCAACCCACACGGTATAGGGTGTTCATCTATTGCAACTCAGTGGCCCTCGTGGCTTCCTTGGCTGCCATGGTCATGTCCCAGACAAAAACATACCAGCTGAAACGAAGAAGCCGTGCACTGGACGGCCTGCTGGTGCTGGACACGATCAGTCTCATAGGCGCATACGCCGCAGGCTGCTGCCGGGATGTGCAGTCCTCTATCCATGTCATTGCCCTGGGAGGTGCCATCGTAGTCTACGTGGTGTTCCACATGGCCTTCCTCATGTCGCCTGGCGAGTTTCGTGAGGATGACCGCCAGGATGTGGACTGGAACCGTGATCTGATGCTTGGGATCCTGGGTGCGACGCTCACCTATCAAACCGGGTTGAACCCACCAGGGGGCTTCTGGCGAAGGGACGGCGAGTTTGGTCACCAAGCTGGTGAACCGGTTCTCTTGAGCACCTACCCTAACCGCTACAGAGTGTTCTTCTACCTCAACGCGCTGTGCTTCATGGCGTGCATCTTCCTCACAATCTTCTTCGTAAACCGGTACCTCTATAAGGCGGGAATACGGTGCCGTGCGCTGTTCGTATGCGTGCTGGTGGTCTTCTTCGGCCTCATCGGTGCATATGCTGCCGGAAGCTATAGGAGCCTGAGGCCATCCATCTGTATCATCACGATGGGTGCTGCAGTGTTCATCTTGACAACCTCAATCCTCTTTTTGGTCTACAAATTTGGGCAACAAGGCACGTTGGTTGATGAACAGGAAAATAACCAACAAGGAGAGCAGCAGCAGCACGATGTGCTAGAGTACATGGTGCTTATCGGAAGCATTGGAGCCACCGTCACCTACCAGGCCGGCTTTGCCCCACCGCGTAGCTTCTGGCCGGACGATAGCAACGGCCACTCCGTGGGAAACCCGGTCCTGCGTGACAAGAATCCCTACCTGTATCGGCTCTATTTCTTCTGCAACACCACGGCTTTCCTCGCATCATGGTTCATCATGAATTCTGGACCCATGATGAATATGATGGATAGAGGCCTGGAGAAGATGAAGGAGAAGCAGATCCTTTACAGTGTTCTCCAGGCTCCGACGGTGCTGTTCGCGATCGGCATCCTGGGTGCCTACGCGGCTGGGTCCAGCAGCGGCTGGAATAATAGTTTCACCTATGCCGTGGCTCTGGTTGCACCAGTGTTGCTCATCATCTTTTTAATCGACCACGTGGTCAAATTGGTCGGCATTATGGCCGAGTTTATGAAGGTGTCCGAAGAATAACTCCCATGCGCCTGTGTTTTGTTCATGTCATATACTCATGCATGTGTGTTAGCTCATGGTATAACTCTAGTACTGTTGTCCGTCGTCTGCTCTTTCTTCTTGTCATGTGTTAGCTTGAGTTATACTCTCTCTGTCTCTAATTATTTGTCACCTCGCCCGATGGCTACCTACTATGTTCGAATAATGTATAATTTTTGTGCGCCTGTGCTCTATTCTTGTTATGTGTTCACCAGCTCATGGTGTTCGAATAAACTTGAGCCATACCCCTAGCTTGCTCTTTCAGTGGAAAGGCCACAAGGAAACATATTAGTCATTAGGAATAGGGCTGTCCTATAATAGTTTCCATCAGTAATTACATTCAATATGTACGGTATGAGATTTGGTTGACTAATTGGTTCTCTGCGATGATTGGTCACACCACCACTTCTAAGAATTCTGCTCTGAAATGTCCCTTTGCTTGCAAGGATGAAGAGGCAAGGTTTAAAACAACTGCCAATTTTATAGTGAGTGATTCTTTCACTGCCTGTGGTCAGGCTTTTGAGACGGCGACATGGACCCACACTACCGGAAACTGATAGAATGTTGTGTGCCAAAATGTTTGCCGTGTATCGATGGAGCCAATGAAAATACCAGTGGAAGTATAAATGTTATTAACTATTACACCATGGCAGGAGCCCATGATCAAATCAAAACTTGTTTCAAAGCAGGCAAATAATGAACGTGTCAACTACGTTTCAGAAGTACGTAATAAGCAAAAAAAAAAGTTCAGACACAGGCAATCTTCAGTCAGGAGACAACCATCACAGATGCGTGATCACAAAGATCAGTACAGGCACGTAACGCTGGAGGCCATGGCAGCTCGAACGGACACCCCAATTGGGGCGCACGCTTGGTCTCAATGGTCTCGTGGTCCAAATTAAGCGTTACCTCCGACGACCCCGATCCAATCGGCACCATACCTGATCTGTGACCGGATACAGGCACTGGCATAAACCACCAGTAGGCATGCTGCCCTTGTCTTGCTGCAGGCAGACATATGCTCTTCTCCAGCACCCATCCACTGCCCCGTGCTTGTCTCGCAAAGACCTTAATGTCAAAGCCATAAGGGCTGCCGAGTGGAAATGGGAATTTTGGATTGGTCAAAAGGCAAGTAAATCGGTGAAAAGGAAAGTCTCCACTCACGCCCGAGGCACCACTGACTCACTGGTTGCGGCCCCAGGTCACGCAGTGCCAACAAAAGGGGACGATGGGCACTTCAGAACTAGTCCAACGACACCCAAAACCCTAAGAGTGCCCCTGACGCCATTCTGATCCTGGTGGACACTGCAGTGGCTTGAAAGCTGCTGCCACTCGTTTACCCATCGTTGTGGAGTCCAGGGGTACAACTACAGACTATGTCAACACCGACAAGCTCTGCACTGACCAAAGATGGCTGGATCTACTTTAACCGTTGATGTCGGTTGATTCCTTTACTCCTACTCAGGTGTTAATTCAAGTACAAAGTGATGTAAATTAGTACATGATCTCATCCAAGAACGGACTAAGATCAAATGTAGTGAGAATAACTGCTGCAACTTATGATTGCATACAATCCTAACTGTTTATTTTGGCAATGCGTGGATATGTATTGCTATAGTAATAAGAAATGATGCACCTGCGACCTATAGTGCTCAACATTGTCCCCTCCCTGGCTCCCTCACCTCCCTACAGCTTAAGTTCCCGGAGCATAGTCCTATTAAGAACACCTTGTGTAGGCTAGCTTCCCTCTTGTTAGTCATCGTGAACCTGGCCGATGTCAACCACGAAGCGAGCGACGGGCTCTAAGTGTGATAGGGCGTATCAGTACTTCAGCAGCATCCTCGTGGTGCCTATGGGCGTTGTAGAGCAGGGATCTGCAGGGATCATGCCGAGCGTCTGGAGCAGTTTGGGGAGAAGGTACAACGCAGCTCAATGACAATCTTAAGATGTGAGCTAATAGCTGCTTGGTGATGATGCCTATGTCGTCATAGCCATTGCCGTCAAACAGAGATCTCCTCATCATCTGCCGTAATAAGCTATAACTCGATCATCGCTTGTTGTAGAAGTCTGAAGTCCCTGCACGATGAGGGCACGGCAAGTTCCGTACTTCCAGTCGTCGCCGAGCATCATGTTGTCGCGCACGTAGATCTCGACTCTCGTGTTTCTCCATCACTATGGGGCTTGGGTGTATCGTGTCTTATTTTATCACGTGTATATAGACATGATGACCATACAACTCGTAACAAACTCTGATACGGATGAGATTTTTGTACAACGGAGGGCCGGGGACGACGGACGGACGAAGCGGCAGAACTAACACGTACAAAAATGATTTCTTCCCTACCATACTTTAGGAATAGGTATATATGTATAAAAAACACCTAACAAAAAAAGTACAGGATCTAAAATTCCACCGTTACGAAAACGAAGAATTCATCGTTGGCGTGTCCTTCGAAGGCGACGCCGGAAGGGCGGCGGAGCAACATGGCCGCCGCCGCAGGGCCGACGACCAGCATCCACAACCTTACCAACGACCTCCTCGAGCTGGTCCTCCTCGGCCTCGACTCGCCCCTCCACCTTGTCCGCGCCGCGTCCTCGTGCAAGCGTTGGCGCCTTATCGTGGGCGGCACCGACGGCGCCTTCCTCCGGCGTTTCCGATCCCTCCACCCTCCCGCGGTTATAGGGACCTACTACAGTATCAACCAGCATGATAACCCACCTTCGTATGGCTACTCACATAATTGGCCAGAAGTGGATCCCGTGTTCGTCCCCTCGTCGGCATATGCATCTGATGGGCTCCAACTCTCGCTCGACTTCGTGCCGCCGCCAGCCGATGGCCCAAGAGAGCTCCTCGACGGTCGCGGCAGCCTCCTCCTCCTACTCAGGGAGAAGGAACGTCCTGAACGGCGTAGCTGCATGTGCTGCATCCACTATGCTGACTATATGACCCCTGACCTAGTCGTCTGCCAGCCACTGACGAAAAAGTACCAGGAGATCCCACCGCCAGATGATCGCGTCTGTATCATCGGAGCCTTCCTGCTCGACGGCGACGCCGACCAAGCTAGCAGCGGCGCCATCGGCATGAGAAACTTCGGTGTGCTCCTCGTGCAATATGACCATGACGAAGAGCACGGCCTTCACACCGGACACGGCTACCCGACCGCTACCGTGTTCACAAGTGGCACAAGATGGCATGGTGTCCACCAGGACAACGATGGTGGTGTCTACCTCCCGCGTTTAGAAGAGGTTCACCTCGCCGGCCGCACGGGCGGTCGCATCTACTGGAGCTGCGAGGACAAGCAGATAATGGTCCTGGACGAGAGCACGCTCAGGTTCTCCACGCTGGTGATATCAGAACACATGAAGAACTGGGAAGAGTTTGGTAGGAACAACTTGCGGATCGTAAGTGCGCGCCACGGCACAGTTGTGCGGATTGTCCATCTCACGGCTGACGGCGAGCTTGAGGTCTTTAGCCAGACACATGGCACTGAAACCTGGGTGCTTGATATGAGGGTCCAGATTCTTGAAGCATGTGGTGAGCTTCCTGGGTACGAGGATATGTATTTCGACAGGGGAACTGAAATCATCGACGCAGAGGTGGGGTTCGTTGTGCTTTCGCCCGTGAAGAAGACGTGGCTCTTCTCGGTCGATCTTGAAACCATGGAGCTTAAGCGTGAGTACAGGAGGAAGGAATACACTGGACCAGCGTTCCCGTACATGCGACCGTGGGCCCCGGTTATGTAAGCATGTTGAGAATTAATTGTAAAAGAAGAAATAAGAGAGAATGGTAGGAAAAGAAGAAAGAGACCTTCAAGCTAGAAACATGAACGGTTAGTTGCATCGTCGGCGGATTCCAAGATGCTTTGTTTGCACTTCATACTGCAAGTGAAATTTGATTGATATGTGTGCACCGAAGGTTGTCACGTGACCATGAGAGCGACGATTATGAACACTCAAATGAGTATTTGTTTGGTTTTTGGTTGGTCCTTATTATGTTTGGTATGCTAGACTCAGATATTTCTTAATGTTAGTTTATAAATCTTAAAGGATCATTTGTTCTTTATTTTTATAATGTGAATTCGCAAGTTGCGAGAGAACTCAAAAACATATACTTCTACTCAATATATAAGCAGAGATTTGTTCCACCTGAGTTGACACTTTTTGTCTTCCCATCAATCGATGTTATCAGCATTGGGATCAACGGACGAGCTTATCGCTTTATGTCCAGACGAGCATGTTAACAGATTGGGCGTGTGTGATGTAACATGTTTGGCTGGGTCTTTGATTTCCTCTCCATGTCACATTCAGTGTTGGGCGACGTGCAGTGAGGCGGAGATGCCGGACCACCTGTGTGAGATAGGGAGGCCGGTGATTTGTTTTCCAGTGAGTTCATCATTGGCAATAAGTGTCCTCTTTGATTACCTCTCAGGCCAGCTCTATCATCTCAGGGGCGAACTTAAAACTTAGGCCCCGTCTGTTTCGGTAGTGAAATTTGGTGAAAAAATTTTCACACCGAGAAGCGTGACATGTGAGAGTGGTCACGCTTCTGTTGAATTGTTTTAGTGAAATTTCATCATCTAACCAGACCGTTAGTCTAAAATTTTTATACTATATAAAAGAGATGATAGCAGTAATAAAAATAGTAATAATATATGTTTACTTCTTAAAGCAATGCAGACAATTCTTTCATCCAAGGCATAGAGACATTATTTGGAATTAGAAGTTTTAAACCTTAGAAATCTAAAACCATAATTCATGAGTACTAGATTAACTTCCAATTGCCGATCAAAGCGAAAAGGGCTGAGGAAGACTTGCTAATTCCTGCCAAAAATGCATCACACGAACAAGCGCACAGCGCAGCGGAGACGATTTATTCTTGACAAATGACGAACGCTTGGGTTTCACATTGAAGGAGCGGCTTAGCGCCAGCGTCCGTGTGTATGTGTATTTGTAATGTGTGGCATTAGGTCTGCTAGCCTTCAAATGCCATATAACTACATACTTACACATATAAAATTTTGGGCCCCTCTTTGGCTTGGCCCCCGGCCGTCGCCTCTGTAGCCTAGGCCCTGAGCCGGCCTTGTTACCTCTAGATCTCGCGGTTGTTTCTTCTTCCTGTCGACAGTTCTCTCCCTTGAGGAATAATTAGATTGGTTTGATATTTGTTAAGGACTTAGGGTTGATGAAACCCTAAACCCTGGGTTTGAATCAAGATTATAGTTGTTTGATTGAGTCTTGGAGTTGTCGAGTTAAGGTGTATGTGGATTGGATTTGAGAATTATCTATTAGTGGGGTCCGAGGCACAAGACCTTCATAGCTGTCAAACAGATTTATTTGGCCAGTTGGACTGATGCGTGTGGGATGTGGGTCGGAGACCTATGTTGTAGTAGGGGCGGAACTTTGTGAGGCCGAGGGTGGGGTGGGGCACATGCCCTCACTCATTTTCTTATTTAGTGATGTTTGGACTTGTTTCACTATATCTATGAAGACCCAACAAAGAGCAGGTTGCCACTTAATTTTTGGGCTGGGTCCACCCACTGAGTTGTGGCGTCATTGGTCTCGACAGCAACTAATCTCCCAGCGACTCTCTGGTTCCAGGTGAAAGATTCATCGCCCTGTGTTTGTCCACTATCCTCCATTGGTTTGCTTGCTGTTAATTCACAATTATAAGCCATGTTTGTCCTAGTTTTAATTATATGTCATGTTGTCTCTGGTTTTCCCCTTGTTTCGTTTTTTTGTGTGTTATATTTGAGATCTACAAATCCCTTATTTTTTAACGATCGTGCCCCACATATTTCATTAAGAAGGAGAGGGGAGTTACAATTGGTACTGCACCCATTGTCATGCGGAATGACAATGAGAGAGGTACAATTACACGTGGATTAAAGATTTAACTACACCATTACATTTGCGCGACCCAAAGGAAAGCCAAAGCCGGTGGATTCCAAGATGCTTTGTTTGCATTCATACTGAGATTGAGATTGATTGGATATCTTTGCACTGAAGCTTGTCACAACAGGACCATGAGAGCGACGATGATGGACGCTCAAATGAGGTTTTGTTTGGTTGTTGGTTGGCCCTTATTATGTTTGGTATGCTAGATTCAAATATTTTCTTGATGTTAGTTTATAGATCTTAAAGGATCATTTGTTATTTATTTTTATAATGAGAATTCGCAAGCTGTGAGAGAACTCCAATACATATACTTCTACTCAATATAGAAGCAGAGATTTGTTCCGCCTGAGTTGGCTCACTTTTTGTCTCCCATCAGTCTACAATGTCAGCCATGGGATCGGCATTTGACGCACCGGCTCATCGCTTCATGTTAGACAAGGACGTTAACAGATTGGGTACGTTTGATGTAACCTGTTTGACTGGTTTGTAGGTTTTCCTAATCATTGCCAACAGGAACATGAACAGCATTTAAACATCCAGGATCTCAGTAGCTTCATAATGCATCAATCAGCTAATGCGGATATTGGTGGGTACTGCTTATACCAGCATTAGAAGCCATCTCCCCTTGTCGTAGTGGTTGACGTAGATGTCGCTGCAATGTTGCGGTGTCCAACTGGGCACCACCAGCAATGCTCTGGTCGAGGGCAACTGGGCAAGCGCTTCTCTTCTCCAGATCTCATGTTCTCTCTTTTTTGTTTAACATTAAAAAATATGATTATGTTCTAGTAGATTGTTTGTTTTAAATTTTGTTTGGACCATTGTGTTTATTATTATTTTCTTATGTACCTATATGATATCTAAATAAATCAGTATGCTAACTATATAGATGGCTGCCCGGCATAGGAGAAAAGGTGGGAGGAGTGATTTGCAAAGTTCAAGGAGGTGAGAGGAGTGATTTGCAAAGGAACTATTGCAAAACACCCCTCCCACCTCATCCGAGCACGCCCTTAGATCAACATCGTGTGGCCTAGGTTAAAATTTTCATAGTTTCCATGGAGATGTTGGTTTCCATAGGATACGTTGCCACGGATAAATAGTTATATTGTGCACACACAACTTGTCACACAATTGCTTATGCAGTTTGATATATGTGTCACCATATGATTTCGCAGAAACAATGAATGTCATGGGGAAGGGATGGAAGAGCATGTTACCGGATACATTTTGGGTGTATCAAATGGAGCTTAAGACGCCGATCGAGATGACTCCATAACAACTGGTTTATGGCAAAACTTGCCATCTTTCAGTCGAGCTTGAATTCAACTCCCTTGGAACAATTGAGAGGTGGAACATGGATCTCCAATCAGCTGAATTGGATGAATGGAGGGAGAAGCCTACCACAGCTCCAAGCTATACAAGGAGTGCACGAAGCGATGGCACGATAAGTCGGAAGGGCCCTTCCTAGTTTTAGATGGCCTCGATCATGGTACGGTTACCATCTACGACGATCACGGGAATATATTCAAGGCCAATGGCCAAAGATTGAAAATATTCATATCACAAACATCTTGGTCCAGTCTTTTTTCGCAAAATCTAACATGCCATTCATTCATTCGTATTTTTAAAAAATACTGTACGCCAAGACTGAGCATATTATTTTGGGAAAAAAAGAAGATTAAGAGCATCTCCAACAGTGCCCAAGAAAAATAGTCCCAAAACGTTGATGTTAGAAACTTGCTAAAACTTTTTGGGATCGAAAAAAGCCTACTTCTCCAATAGTTTTTAATAATTAGTTCTAAAATAGTTAATTTTTAGGATTGAGAGTGAAGGTCAAGAGGATAAAAATAGCTCTAGAGCCCATTATTTTTGGGAGCTTAGAAAAATAGCCATCATTTTAAGTCACTATTAGAGCAAGAGTTTTTTCCATTGATTCCCAAAATAAGATTTTAGTAACATATTTTGAGCACGGTTGGAGATGGGGCTCATCAGTACTGCGTATGTGATATATGAACGGATGGGCTAGAAATTAGGAGATAAATCTGCAAGCAGATCACAGCCAACTTGGGCGATGAAAAAACGGTTGATTGTGCCCTACGGTAAAAACTAATTAAACCGCAACAAACTAGTTTTTTTCTATAATTTATATTCCATCCGGATTTAAAATCTCTCTATATATATATATACAGCACCGCATTATATATCCAACAATCTGCACACGATTTACATTAACTACTCCATCGCAGTAGTAGCGTTAAGGGACTATTGATCTTTTCTTTGGCGTGTCTCCTGATGGAGAAGGATTGCCGGCTGAAGAAGCGAAAGACGAGCCGGCTCCCGGCTGCCGAGGCAGCGACCAGCGCCGTCCACAACCTCAGCGACGACCTCCTGGAGCTGCTCCTCCTCCGCCTCGAGTCACCCGCGTACCTCATCCGCGCCGCCGCCACGTGCAAGCTGGCATTGGCGCCGTGTCGTCGCCGGCGCGCCTTCCTCCAGCGCTTCCGGTCACTCCACCCTCCGGCGGCCATCGGGACCTACTACGGCATCAACCATGATGACAACCGCCCTTCGTATGGTCAATCCCATATTTGGCCAGAAGTGGATCCCGTGTTCGTCCCCACATCAGCATCTGCATCTGATGGGCTCCAACTCTCGCTCGACTTCGTGCCGGTGGCTGATGGCCCAAGAGAGCTCGTGGATGGACGTGGCAGCATCCTACTCCTACTCAGGGAGAAGGAACGTCCTGATCGCCGTAGCAGCATGTGCAGCTGGCACCATGTTGACTTTATGATCCCTGACCTA
Source organism: Digitaria exilis (assembly GCA_015342445.1). Taxonomy (NCBI): domain Eukaryota; kingdom Viridiplantae; phylum Streptophyta; class Magnoliopsida; order Poales; family Poaceae; genus Digitaria; species Digitaria exilis. Next base: position 13,698 of record JACEFO010000866.1, on the reverse strand, counting down.
GTCGTCTGCGAGCCACTGACGAGGAAGCTCCAGGAGATCTCACCGCCGCAAGATACCGTCTGCATCCTCGGAGCCTTCCTGCTCGATGACCAACCTAGCGGCGCCATTGGCATGGCAAGCTTCCGTGTGCTCCTCGTGCAATATGAACATCATGAGGTGGACGGGCACATGAACGGATACCCGTCCGCCAGCGTGTTCACAACATGTAGCACGAACGGCGGATGGCACTACGGCAAGCCGGACTACAATGGTGTCTACCTCCCTGATTTAGACCAGGTTCACCTCGCCGGCCGCACGGGCGGTCGCATCTACTGGGGATGTGACGGCAGCTGCCACGACAAACAGGTAATGGTGCTCGACGAGCGCACGCTCGAGTTCTCCACGATGGCGCTATCGAAACACATGAAGAGCTGGCGCAAGTTTGGTAGGAATAACTTGCGGGTGCTGAGTGCTCGCGACGGCACATTGCGGGTTGTCCATGTCAAATACAACGGCGACCTTGAGGTCTTTAGCCAGACCCATGGCACTGAAACCACCTGGGTGCTTGGTATGAGGGTCCAGATTGTTGAAGCCAGCAGAGGGCTTCGCTGGCACAAGGAGAACTATTTCTCCTTGGGTACTAACATCATGGACGCAGAGGACGGGTTCGTTGTGCTTTCACCGACCAAGAGGAAGACGTTCCTCTTGTCTGTCAATCTTGAAACCACGGAGCTTAAGCGTGTGTACAGGAGCAAGAAATACACTGGCCGACCAGCGTTCCCGTACATGCTGCCATGGCCTCCGGTCATGCAAGCTTGTTGCGGGAAAGGTAGGAAAAGAAGAAAGAGACGACGTCCTTGAAGCCAGAAATCATGAGCGGCTGCATCGCCGGCGGATTCCAAGATGCTTTGTTTGCCCTTCATGCTCCAAGTCATTGAACTGCTGTTGAGCGAGGTTGAGCTTTTGCTTTGGGTTTGGTTAGCATATGTTCGGTTTGCTAGACTGAGACCGTTCTTAATTAATGTTAGTTTAAATCCTAAGGAATCATTTATTATTTTGTAATAATGAGAGTTCAGCTGAACTTCACTACATATCTTTCACTCAATTTATTATTTTTTTGTTTATGCAAATAACTTCATATATAGTCGGTTCATTACCTAACTCAACGGTGAAGATCACGTGTCCATATACATTCCGTTAGTGGTCGAATATATGTGCACTTTTTGCACATCACAGGTTCCTACTGAATACTATCATCATAGGCATCATTATATTTGTAGACAAACCATCAAAAGTATCATATTCTTAAGTGCACCAAAGGCATCAGATACCGCCGCAATGGTTACGTCAAGCAAACAAGCAAAGGAAGATGAAACACTACAAGAAAATTAAGCATTCATTGTTGACGTTGGTACCGATAAAATTTTGACCCCATGTCACAACACCATCAAGTGCTAAACATGACATTAGTACCGGGTATTAAATGTCCTCGACCATTTAGTGCCATGTCATAAATCAACTCGGTACTAGATTATATCCGATCGATAATCTGACGATTACACAAAGGCATAGGTTCACCGGATGATTCGACAGACCGTTGGATGAATCATTAGATGGATTTTCATGAAGAACAAGTCTGGCGAGAAATTGAATTGCCATCACTAGAAGATCTGGCATTGAAAAAATATAGGCGTCAAGTTAGTTTCACGATTACACAGAGAGCTGAGTTTGTATTATCTTACCCACTTTACATTTCCACATTTTTCATACTTGCAACTAGAGTGTTCTCTAGTGGATGTTTAACTAGATCAACAATAGTTGCTCATCTAGATAGCTTTATCTAATTTATCTTTAAGCAAAAAAGTTGAAGCCAAATTTTCTAGAAAATTAAAATTAAAATAGGAAGGTGTCTCTTGAACCTGTTGTGAAAATTAAATTAAAGGGTTCACAATCAAAACTATTACAAAAATCATTTTCGAAGGCGGGCAAAAATGATTTTCAGGCGTTTATCACTACCGCCTCAGATGCAAGGTCTCAGAAAAAGCATGATACCCGAGGCGGTTTTGTATCCACCTCAGTTAATCTGGGAAAAAACAAAACCCTAGGATAGGCTAGCCGAGCCAATCCATGGGCCCACCGTCACCGTCGTGCTCAGTATCGCCTGTAGCCGCTCAGTGCAACCGCTAGATCCACCACTGCAATGCCACTTGGTGTGGCCTACCACCGCGCTCGGTCCCTCCATGCCGTCGCTCGGTGCCACCTGCTCCGCAGCCGCCCTAGCTCAATGGAGCCACCTCGCCCGCGCCGGAGGGGAGTAGGCCCACTGCACTAGATCCGGTCATACCCCTGCTAGAGGAGCCTCCGCTCTACCATGCCTCCATGCAGTGGGATGGGATAAGAAAAGGAGCAGAAAGGGGAGAGAGGGCTCGGAGAGAGAGACGCTGCCATGGGAGGTTAGGGTAGGGGAGGGAGAGAGATAGATAGGGAGAGGATGATTGGAGTGTTATAGGACCGAGCTTTGCCTGCCGGGCTTCCGCCATTTTTGGAGGCAGGCTTTTGGGAAATTTGTGAGGCGTTTTTCCTAAACGCCTCAGTCAAAGAATTTTGCGAGACGGGTTTTCTAAACGCCTCAGTTAATAACAAATGGCCGCCTTAGGGCATGTTTGGATCCACCCAAATTATAATAAATGGGCTCATATAATCTGGAGGGCCTCCAAATAGAGATGTTTTTATGCAGTTTATATAATCTAGAATACCATATTATTATTGTAGCGATCTTACCCGAGAAATGGGCCCACTTAAGTATATTCCACCTTCCATTGGTGCTAATACACTAAAATGTTCCCAAGTGCGGATTCGACCGTCGAGTCAAGCTCGACCAACGGCTACTGAAGATCGTCCGTCCATACTCTCACTCGAAGGTGAGTTCCGAAGATCACATCATTCCACAATTCAAGTTACAACAAGTCTTAGAGTTATTACAACCAAATTGAAATGATAAGGTAAATAAAAATAGTTCGAGTTCATGCAGCGGAAAATAAACGAGATACTAGCGACGATCCATAGTATCGTCGCGATGAAGTCAGCCGCGACGCTACTCCTCACGATCCTCGGGAGAGGTCGGCTCCCACTCGATGCTGTAACCAGGAGGAAGCTGGGAGGCCCAAGCCATAGAGGCAGCTACCTCCTGAGGGGATGGTCCTGAAAAATTAGGCCACAAGCAAGGCTGAGTATACTAGTTATACTCAACAAGACTTAACCGACTGGTGATCACTACATCACCGACTCCTAAGATGAGAGGCTGTTTGGCTAGTGGTGTTCTTTTGCCAAAAGCGACTAAGCTGTTTTCTAATTTCTCCATTCTGATTTTAATTTCTTTAGCCTATCCATTCTAGGTGAGCCTAGCTAAACATTCAAGTTTTGCAATACAATTATTCCATACAAAGATTTCATCCTTCCAAGTTCCACTTCATAATATGTCATACATCGGTCAAGCAGTCTCATTAACCGCGAGAAGCGGACAGTTCGAACCGAATTTACTACCTGGCCAGGGAAAACCCAAACATACGGAATGGTTGGAAATGCCAACACACCCCAATCCTTTCTCCTCTCTCTGCGAGTGGCTCCCGAGTCCCACTGCCTCAGGGTAAAGGTTTACCACTACTGGGACTCACGCAACTACCCTCATGTGCCCATGGGATATCGTTTCCAAGACAGAGAGCTGTCGGACCTGCTCGCATCAATCGGATACCGGGACTTACCGGTCCCATAAACCGTGCATATGTGTGGTACGTTCAAACGCTTGACACAAAAGTACCACATGTTTCCAATTAAAACATCGATAGACGGGTATCTACAATCATCCGTCCATCATCTCTAGTGTTTCTGGTATGAGTAGTCATACAACTCCTATATCTCGCGAGTGTCGGAAAACACTCGACTTCTATCGTTCTTAAGCATAGCAACTATCGAACCTAACATACTAGTGTTCAATCAAAGGAACCTATGATCATGCAATCTAGGGTTTCATTCAACTCCTTGAAACTTAAATGCACAAACATATAATCAAATAAATCGCGTAAGTAAAGTTAGGTTATGCTCCGGGGCTTGCCTTCCGGCTCGAAGCGGTACTCCTGCTCGGGGCTTGGATCCACGTGCACCACGTTCACCTCGGACTCCTGGGCGATCTCCTCGGCAGCGGGGACTAACTCGTAGACTCCGTCGGCGAGACCCGAATCTACACGAAATGCATGAATGCTTAAGTATCGAGATTTAAATGGTTAGGGTTTATTTAAATCTTAGTCAATGAATTGGAAAGGGTAAACGTTAATTATAAGTGAATATACCCTTTTCATTTTGAACCTTTACTTTGATTTTAGAGTTTTAGGTTTTTCTCTTTCCTTTTCTTTTTCTTTTCTTTTCTTTTCTTTTTCTTCTCTTTTCTTTTCTTTTTCTTCTCTTTTCCACTATTTAAATCCTTTTCCCATTATTCAAAAGGTGAACTTAGGAATATTATTTTTAGGTGCCATTGGACCAGAGGCTTACTCATGCCAAAGCAGGAGCTTAGCCCAAAACTTGGCTCAAGATAATTTTTCTATGATTTATTAAAAATGTTCTTATCTTTTTGCCTAGAATCAAAATAAAATCCTACAAAAATAATTACAAGGTTTTTGTCCAAACCACTTGGCACCGTGGCTTGGGATGCCAAGAGTGACACCTCTGCCAGTTTGCATGTGATTTTGAATTATGAATATTTTTGGGGAATTTCACCATGTTTAAACTACCAAAAATCATTTAGCCATTTTCCAGTGTCCAAAAATTACCATATTCATTTTTCTATGGTTTCTTATGTCTTGTTTTAGTTTCTGTGTGAAGGACATGATTTTTCACTGAGTAAATTATTTTCTATGATTTATTTGCCAAAACAGCAGGGTATATGTTTGGAAAATCATATCCCTAAATCCACTGAGAATTTTTGTGCGCCACTTGCGCATTAAGCTAATGATAATCATCCTAACAACATATCCAAAGCTCAGCTCCAGTGCATGTGTAGATTTTGAAATATGATGAAATGTGCTCAAACTGAGATGAATTTATATTTCAAAATCTACAGCTCAACTGGGTGAGGTGCAAAGGAAGAATTTGTTCTCCTAGATTCACTGGTCACTACAAAATTGGTTTGGCATTTTTCTGATTTTTCTACGATTTTCTACGAATTTTACAAAATCTCTGCGAAAAATACTTTTTACCCCGGGGACCCTGGAACTTTCGAAAGTCTTACGAAACGGCCCCTACTTCTTTCACTCGGCCCCCTGGAAAAACGAGGAAGATACAGTTAGGTCCCTAGGCTCGCCGGCGTTCGTGCGCCGGCCAAACGGCGGCGGTTCCGGCCCGGGGAAGTGGGGGAAATCGAAGAGGAGCTCACCGTGAGTCTTTTGAGCAAGGTCTCGTGGTCGGGGAAGGCCGGGAAGACGGTCGTCGATGGTGGCGGCGGCTCGGTTAGCTCCGGCGAGTCGCGCCGGCGACTGCAGTGGCGGAGGGAGGAGGGAAAAGGCTCGGTGAGAGACAGTGGGGCACGGCGGAGCTGCTGGTGGTGGTGGCTTGGCCGGGGGTCGCACGAAGGAGGCCGTCCACGTGCGGCTCGGGCACGGCGGCGGAAATGGCGACTCCGGCGAGGGCTAGCGTGTGCAAGAGGCTCGGACTGGGCCCGGGGCTTATAGAGGGAGGGAGAGGGATGGTCTGGGCAGCTCGGCAAGGTCGGAGGGACGGCTCAGCGGGCTTGTCGCGGCGGCAGGCGGCATGCGCGGCCGTTGGCGCCTTTCCCGGCGTCAACGCGCGCAGGCGAGCTGCAGCGCGACAGAGCGCGCGTGGGAGAGCGAGTAGACAGCGCGGGGAAGGAAAAAGCGACGCGCGGGGCACAAAAGTCGCTCGAGGGACCGATGGGCAACGGCGGCGACGACATTACCCGGCAGTTCGCAGCGGCGACGCGACGGCGAGCGCGGGAGCGCGGCTCAGGTCAGCGCAACAGTGCTCCCCAGGCCACGCGACCTTGCCAGAAGCGTGCACCGCGAGCGGGGACACACGACCGTGCCATTGGTCGGCGCAGTCGAGGCCGGACGGCGGCAGGCGCTTGCCGGCGGCGAGCGCGGCACGCGCGAGCGCGGCGTGGGCAGCCCGTGAGCGCGCCTCGCCCGTGCAAAGTCAACTTGATTGGCATGGCCCAAACTTCAAAAATTTGAACATGACTCAAAAATCTTCCAACATGAAAGTTGTTTAGAATTTTATGAGACACGTCCCTGCGCTAGAGGTTTGAAGAAAAAGTTGGAAATTTGGCCGTAATTCAAAAGGGGGTAAATCCCTGTTTTGAACTGAAAATTTGAAATTTGAGGGGCTAGATGGCAAAATTGGCCAAGGTGCCCAAAGAGGCAAAGTTCATAAATGTGATGAAGAACAACTTTGCTTTTTGGAGATTTTGATGTTCTGGGATAAAATCTTGAGTTTTGGCTAAGATTCCATTTCAGCTTTGAATTTGAATTGAAAATTTCAAATTCCCTGATTTGGGTTTGAAATATGAGATGCTTCCAAGCATTTTTAGGCCATGGTTTGAAAAGAGAAGTTTCTTGGTTTGACTTATTCTCCAACTTTCATATTTGCACTTTTTCAAGTTTGTAGGGAATTTCTCAAGTTTCTTTATTGCTCCTTTCAAAGGGTTTTTGACTCAAATTTGGATGAATTTCCTCATTTTCTTTGATTTGGCTTTTGAATCATGCTTAGCTTAGCTTAAACATTTGTTTAGTGTTAATTAACACCAGGGGTGTTACAGCCTACCCCCCTTAAAAAGAATCTCGTCCCGAGATTCGGGAATGCTAGAAAGTGCGGAATGTGCGGTACCTGGTGGGGTGGTGAGGAATCCAGGATAATGGCGATTGAGATATTCCTCGGTCTCCCATGTTGCCTCTTCTTCAGTGTGATGAACCCACTGAATTTTATACATCTTAACTGAGCTCCTTCTGGTGTGCCTTTCTTTTTGATCAAGGACTTTGAGAGGTTGAGCAACGTAGGTCAGATCGGGCTCAACTTCCACGTCTTCTTGTTCCACGACTTCAGTCGGAACTCGAATACACTTCTTGAGTTGTGAGATATGAAAGACATTGTGCACGGCGGAAAGTTTGTCGGGAAGTCGTAGGCGATAAGCCACGGATCCACATTTCTCAATGATTTTATAAGGTCCGACGTAACGGGGTGCAAGCTTTCCCTTTACTCCGAACCTTTGGACTCCCCGAGTTGGTGAGACCTTAAGATACACATGATCACCGACTGCGAATTTGAGAGGCATTCTTCGGCGATCGGCATAACTCTTCTGACGGGACTGAGCGGCTTTGAGGTTTTCCCGAATAACCCTGACTTGCTCTTCGGCTTCAATCACCAGGTCAGGTCCGTATATTTCTCGCTCTCCAGGCTGAGACCAACATAACGGGGTTCGACACATTTTCCCATACAAGACTTCGAAAGGGGCCATTTTTAAGCTTGCTTGGTAACTGTTGTTGTATGAGAACTCGGCGATAGCCAGGCATTTATCCCAACTTGCTTCATAGTGAATGACACAAGCTCTAAGCATGTCCTCAAGGATTTGATTTACCCGCTCGGTCTGCCCATCCGTCTGCGGGTGGTAAGCTGAGCTTCGAATAAGCTTGGTGCCGAGCGATGCATGGAGTTGCTCCCAGAACCTTGCCACAAACTGCGGACCTCGGTCCGAAATGATTGTTCTAGGCACTCCGTGCAGACGTACAATTTGGTTGAGATAGATCTCGGCATACTTTTTGACGGCATAGGTAGTGTTGACCGGAATAAAGTGAGCGGTCTTTGTGAGCCTGTCCACAATGACCCATATAGAATCGTGCCCTCGTGCGGTCTTAGGAAGGCCAACAATGAAATCCATACTGATGTCCTCCCATTTCCATGATGGTATAGACAGAGGTTGAAGAGTTCCAGCCGCCTTTAGATGACTAGCCTTTACCCTCCGACAAGTGTCACACTCGGATACAAATCGAGCGATATCCATCTTCATCTTGGTCCACCAAAAAGTTTTCTTCATGTCCTGGTACATCTTATTGCTGCCGGGGTGAATAGAGAATTTAGAGTGGTGAGCTTCACTCAAAATTTTCTTCCGTAATTCCGGGTCCTTAGGCACGACGATACGGTTCCCAAACCATATCATGCCTCGGGCATCCTGACGGAAACAGTTATACCGTTCCTCCGTTCCTTTGGTCAGCTCCTCCCGAATAATTCCGACCTTTTTATCGGTCTGCTGGGCCAGAAAGATCTCATCGTGTAATGTGGACTCGAGAGATATGTTGTTTAGATAGCCATGCGGAACAATCTCGAGATTGAGTTTCGCCAACTCATGGCATAGAGTGTCGGCATACGATTCGACCGAAAGACAATGGCAATGAGACTTGCGGCTCAAGGCATCCGCAACCACATTCGCCTTTCCGGGGTGATAATGTAGATTCATGTCATAGTCCTTTGCCAACTCCAGCCATCTTCGTTGCCTCATATTCAAGTTAGCCTGAGTGAAGACGTACTTGAGACTTTTGTGGTCGGTGTACACGTTGCAAGGAACTCCTATAAGATAGTGCCTCCATATTTTCAGAGCGTGAATCACGGCTGCCAATTCAAGGTCGTGAGTTGGATAATTCAGCTCATGGGGACGGAGAGCACGTGAAGCATAAGCAATAACTCGATTTTCTTGCATAAGAACACAACCGAGTCCGGTGCCTGAAGCGTCGCAATAGACATCATAGGGTTTGGTGCTATCTGGTTGGGTCAGAACAGGAGCTGAGGTCAACAACTTCCTCAATGTGCGGAATGCCTCTTCACACTTCCCATCCCACACGAATTTCTGCCCCTTTTTCAATAGCTCGGTCATTGGCTTGGCAACTCGCGAGAAATCCGGAATAAACCGACGATAATATCCCGCCAAACCCAGAAAGCTTCGGATTTCATGGACAGAGGTAGGAGGTTTCCAGTCCATTACTTGCTGCACTTTCGTAGGATCCACAGAGATACCATCCTTAGAAACAGTGTGACCTAGGAACTTCACACTATCCAGCCAAAACTCACACTTGGAGAACTTGGCGTACAACTTGTGATCACGGAGTCGTTGAAGAACAATACGGAGATGCTCGGCATGCTCTTCCTCATTCTTGGAATAGACAAGAATATCATCAATGAAAACCACTACGAACTTATCCAGCTCGGGCATGAACACCGAATTCATGAGATACATGAAATAAGCAGGAGCATTAGTCAGTCCAAACGACATAACCAAGAATTCATAAAGTCCGTAGCGGGTCGAGAAAGCCGTCTTGGGAACATCACAAGGACGAATCTTCATTTGATGATATCCAGAACGAAGATCAATTTTTGAGAATATCTTGGCTCCGGCGAGTTGATCGAACAATACATCAATGCGGGGAAGAGGGTACTTATTTTTGATAGTGACCGCATTGAGGGGCCGGTAGTCAATACACATCCTCAACGTGTGATCCTTCTTTTCGACGAATATGGCAGGACAACCCCAAGGTGAAGTACTCGGACGAATGAAACCCTTGTCCAGTAATTCTTGGAGTTGAGTTTTCATTTCTGCCAATTCCGCGGGTGGCATTCTGTAGGGTCCTTTAGAAATTGGTGTGGTACCAGGGTGTAGCTCGATAACGAACTCAATGTCCCGATCCGGTGGCATTCCAGGCAAGTCGTCTGGAAAGACATCGGGGAACTCACAGACAATAGGAATGTCTTCAAGCTTGGGTTCAGTCATGACAAAAACACATGAGCTCAAGGAGTTGGGAGACGGAAGATAGAGTGTGGTAGATCCATGTGTAGGTGAGTTGATATCAACAATTCTCTCAGCAACGTCTAACACAACCTTGTGCTGTGCCATCCAATTAGCTCCCAAGATTATATCTATCCCATCCAGTTCTAAAAGAATCAGGTCGGTCAAGATAACTCTACTACCCAGTTTAATTGGCACCTTCCGCGCCATATGATTTGAATTCAAGTTTCCTCCTGCGGTTATTATTTTGTAGGCCGCATTTGTAGATTCGCATTTTAACCCACATTTCTTAGCACAACTTGGACTTATGAAACTATGAGTGGCACCAGAATCAAAGAGAATGACTGCAGGTTGGTTATGAATCAGAAATTGACCCGTCATCACTGGTGCTCCCTCGGGAAGGTCAGTCAAGGTGGTGAAGTTGACCCTTCCCTGCTTGACGTGAATCTTCTGCAACTTGCCCTTGTTTGGCTGGTTGCCATGGTTCTGCTGCTTGCCCTGGGGACAGTCCCGGATGAAGTGACTGGTACTGCCACAACGGTAGCAAGAATACCCAGCTCCAGGCTGAGCTGGCTGCTGCTTCATCGGGGTCTTCTGCTGCTGTGGCTGCTGCGGTGGAAAGCGAGAGCCACCCTGCTGAGGAGGGTTAACCACCCAGTGGCCAGACTGCCCTGTACGCTGCTGTCCCTGTGGAGGAACAATACGGAAGCGCTGCGGCTTACCGCCACTGGCAGAGACAACAGGAACCTTCCTCTTCTTGTCGGCTCGATGGGTCATAATGGCATCCTCCTGAGCGATAGCCACATTGACCAAGTCAGCATAAGTGGCAGGCTTGATGTTGAGCAGCCTCTCCTGCAACTTGGTGCTGAGCCCCATACGGAACCTCTCCTTCTTCTTATCATCACTGTCAGCATGATGACCAGCGTACTGACAGAGGTTGTTGAAAGCCTGGGCGTACTGATACACCGTGTGAGTGCCCTGAGTCAAGGTCAGGAACTCCCTCAACTTCCTCTCAACAAGACCCTTAGGAATTGATGCGCCTTGAACGCATCCTTGAAGTTCTGCCAAGTAAGCACAGTTTCGGCGGGGAGCATGCCACGATAAGTCTCCCACCAAACCAAGGCCGGACCACGAAGCTGCTGTGCGGCGAACGTGACCTTGCGCTCTTCAGAGCAAGGGACAGCCAAGATGGCAAACTTCGAGTCGATAGCCCGAATCCACGCGTCGGCCTCCATGGGCTCAGTAGCTTTAGAGAACACCGGGGGCTGAGTACCCAAGAAGTCCTCAAATCGTGCCACCTGAGCGGGCGGGGCATTTCGGCCATTCTGACGCTGAGCACCGATGTTCATGTTCTGGGCCAACTGCTGCTGCTGCAATTGTATCTGCTGCTGCATAGTCCTCATGACCTCGGCGTGCATAGCCATCATCTGCTGCCAATTTGGCAGCGGAGGGGCAGGTGGTGGCTGCTGCTCTGGCGGGGCCTGCTGATTCGGGGCACTAGTTGAGCCTTGATTTGCCCCGAAACCACCCGGAGTCAGTCGGGTCGTAGGTCCTACCATCTGCATGATTGAGTCTCTATTAATCACATGAATTCAAGAGAAGCGACAGGCATGATTAAGAGACAATCTCAATGTTACGAAGAATGTGGCATAAAAAGCAAAATTTCATAGAATGAGCAACTTCATTAATCCAAGACATGGTTCAACGATTCCATTACAACACATGCTGACAACACATTCTAATTAAGATGCTACACCAATTGCGAAGGGAAACAGATACAGAGATATAAGGAGATTACTCATCTTCAACTGGCTAACTCCACGTGACACGGAAAAGCCATGCTGAAGAGTACCTAATCTCTAACTCAACGCTCTAGAAGTCATCCACGTCGTTCACCGAAGTACGGCTCACGGTGGGGGAAAGTGGTGGCTGAACTGGGGGTAACTCCTCGTCGTCCAGCTCGGACTTGGCATCATCCTCTGCCTCATCCTCTGCCTCGTCCTCCTCGGGAACCTCCATATGAGCCTCCGACTCAACCATCTCGGCATTAGCCTCGTGCAACTCTGCCTGTGCCTCCTCAAGTGCATCCGTCAACACCTCCACCTGGTGAGCACAATGCTCCTTCTCCATGGTAAGCTCCGCAATGCGAGCCTGCAAATCCCGGATCTGAGTATCCTTGGCAGCCATGTCCAAAGAAGTGCAGATCCCGGCTATGTCCTTATCCGCGGACACTCTCACCATCGCATCGGCAAAGTCGAGCAGAGAATCCTGAGACATCTTGAGTAGCTCTGCCATGCGGATGCTAGCCTTCATCCAGCTAGCAAAGAAAGCAGGTGCGTTCCGGGGAAACTCCAGGAACAACTGCGGGGAAGCCAAGTAACGTGACAACCACTGAGGGTCATCCCTGCGGGCTGAAGGCACGAAACCAACCAAAGTGTTATCCACCAAGTCGTGATGCTGTGAAGTGAACTGGTTCAGCCCTGCGAAAGCAGCCAGCTCCCAAGTGTCCGGAAAACGGTGGCCGTGCACCACAACTCCCAGCCTAGGCCAGTCAGGGTGCTCGGGGTGCATCGGTGCCTCCATGCGGACACTGCACCGAGTCACACCACGCTCCGCATATTCTCTGCCAAAGTAAACCGGCGGAGACGGGTAGCCAACCTCCTTCAGAATCTTCCAAAAGAGGGACGGGAAACCCTCCCAGCTGAGGCAGTCCTGGCACTCCACCTTCTCGTTCGCGCCAGCAAGGTGACTGGGAACGACCATCTGAACAAAAATTCAGAGGTGAGTACCATGCGTCAAAAAGACTAAAGGGAAAGCTGAGAGAAAACTGAAGGTAAAGAACGTGCTTAAGCTTTTAATTAGGGTCGTTTAAGCATTGATTTGATCGGTTGGATTTTGACTCTCTTAAGTTTATTATTATTCCGATTTTAGTTCAGAGATGCATGCAAGACCTAACGTCCTCACATTTTAAGTCAGATTTGACTTTCGGAGTTAGTGCCGGTGGCTAGGCATAGACGCGTCTCTCTCTATAGATCTAGTCGGACTCCTACTCGCAAACTTTACGTAGTAGTCAGAGGATTTTCGACGAGAGCCTTTTAAGATTGGTTTTCATGGAAGAGCAACCATCAAACCTAAGTTAGACTATGCCACCTAACAAAGCGCAACCCTTAACCCTTAAGGACTTCACGTTCTAGTTTTATCCTTAACGATCCTATGCGTTTCATTCCAATTGCTTAGGCGCAATGGAAACGGGGTTTGGTAGATTTTATTTTAGAAAACATTGGTTAGGGTCTGATGCTTTCCTTGGAGTGTATGAACGTCGGCTCTGATACCAGCTGTAGCGATCTTACCCGAGAAATGGGCCCACTTAAGTATATTCCACCTTCCATTGGTGCTAATACACTAAAATGTTCCCAAGTGCGGATTCGACCGTCGAGTCAAGCTCGACCAACGGCTACTGAAGATCGTCCGTCCATACTCTCACTCGAAGGTGAGTTCCGAAGATCACATCATTCCACAATTCAAGTTACAACAAGTCTTAGAGTTATTACAACCAAATTGAAATGATAAGGGTAAATAAAAATAGTTCGAGTTCATGCAGCGGAAAATAAACGAGATACTAGCGACGATCCATAGTATCGTCGCGATGAAGTCAGCCGCGACGCTACTCCTCACGATCCTCGGGAGAGGTCGGCTCCCACTCGATGCTGTAACCAGGAGGAAGCTGGGAGGCCCAAGCCATAGAGGCAGCTACCTCCTGAGGGGATGGTCCTGAAAAATTAGGCCACAAGCAAGGCTGAGTATACTAGTTATACTCAACAAGACTTAACCGACTGGTGATCACTACATCACCGACTCCTAAGATGAGAGGCTGTTTGGCTAGT